>JAJIBD010026275.1:0-177946 GCA_021461705.1 Cryptotis parvus
GTCTGGAGGCTTTGCCCTGGGCTGTCCGCCTGGGCCGCCACCCTGGAGTCTGGTTTCTGCTGTCGTGCTGAGGTGCTGGGGCACACCGCTGGGGCTGAGGACCACCCTCGGTGAGGTCCAGGGCTGGGCGTTGGACTTTGGATCTTAGAGAGGCCAGGCAGGTGCCCCCTCCACTCGGAGCCGCACCCTGCGGGTACCCGCCCTTTTCCTGCAGACAGCGTCTGGACAGTTCCTCGCTTCAGAAATTCCTCTTTTGAACTGCTCTGGGCCGTGGCTAGTGGCCCGCTGAGGCCGCGGCTTTTGGGTGAAGGACGCCTGGTGGTGTGTGAGAGCGGAGGCTCCTGCCCGCTTCGCTGCCTGCCCTTGGCCAAAAGAGGAGCAAAAATGCTTGTCCCTCGAGGCATTGCAGGTTGTGAGGGGGACGTTTGTCCCCACTTGGGATCCGGGAAGCAGGAAGAGCGCGCGCGTGTGTTTGGTGTGTGTGTGTGTGTGTGGGGGGTCGGCTGATTTCCTGGCCTGTGAGCTCCCTCACCTGCCCCGGGGCAGCCTGTGCTTTGGCTAGAAATGGCGCGGAGAGTCTGGAAGGAGAGTTTGGGCCTCGGCACCGCCCTGCACACAGGCCCAGTGCACGGGCGATGGGCGAGTTTGTTTCCCAGCTCAGCTCTGGCTTCTTTCCTCTGAGACTTGTCACCTGCCTCCATTTCGGTTCAGGAAACAGGCGCCTCGCCCGACACTGCTCCCCGGCTGCGCTTTACTCCGGAATCTGTGTCCTTTGCTAGTTCTCAGGGGCCTGTCGAGCAGGATGTGCGTGATGCTCTCGTCCACCGCGGGCCTCTTTTCGTCTTCCTCCTGTTCTTTCCTCCTGAGGCTGTGAATGGGCTAAACGTCCTGGCCCATACAGGCAGGCCCGGTCGGTTCTGCTTCTGTCGTGGACAGTTGATGTCGTGTTTGACTTTGTCTAGAGAGGCTTTCAGGAGAGGTTATCTGTGTTATATCACCAAGGACAGTTACATCTGCTTCAAAGCTGGGAAGCCTGCTTTGGAGAGTTTGTGGGATGGATGTATTGGTCCAGTGGTACACAGGGAAGCGCTTCCGTAGGCTGGTCTATTCCCTGTCATAACTTAGTTTCTAGATGGGTCTGCCCTCATGAACTTACACAGACACATCCAAAGTAGGGATTGGAACTTTTCCTTAGAGTTTCAATTTAATTAAAAAAATGTATGCTTGGGGCCGCATGGTTCATCAATAAATGCTGGATTTAGAGGTGACTACAAGAGTATGCCACCCGCACAGCAGAGCCTGGCAAGCTACCCGTGTCGTATTTGATATGCCAAATACCAGTAACAATTATAGACCTCATTCCCATGACCTGATGGAATGGTTTGAGGCTCTTTATGTTCCTGGAGCAAGCAGGTGCCCTTGGGCTCTACTAGCATGAGACAGGACATATGGAGATGCTACTGGGACCCGCTCGAGCAAATCGATGATGAGCGGAAGACAGTGGTACAGTGATACAGTGAACATATGAAAACCCCTGAAAGAAGAGAGAAACGTGGGAAAGGCGCTTGTATGTGTTTCTTTAATGACTCAGGAAGTGGCCCGGGACTCAGCCAGTGCTGTGGTCTTCGGGGTCTGCATGCAGTGGACAGTTACACACGTGCTCGTTTTGCCTCTCCTACAAATGAACAGCTTTGTGCATTTTTCTGTGCGGTGGGGTGGCGGGGGGCTCTGTTTGGGCACCAGCTGTGCTCAGGGCTTGCTCCTGGCTCTGCATGAGGGCTCGGGGGAACCCTGTGGATGCTGGAGGTCGGCCCTGGGTTGGCCACGTGTAAAGCAAGCGCCCTCCCTGCTGTGCTGACGATCGGCCCAGGGATGCACTTCACACGCTCAGGGACCATGTATGGTGCTGGGAGTCAGCCAGCCCGGCCTCGAGCACGGCTGCCGTTCAGGACCGTCACTCTGGTGCCGGAAAGAGCCTTTTAATTGTTGACGCTTTCTCTGTACTTTAGCCTCGGAGAGCTTTAGCCAGCCAGTACCTTAGTGTGTTAAGTGGAATTTGGGGTGACTTGGCAGTGTCGGCTGCGGCGTGCGGGGCTTCTGCCGCCTGTGCTGTTGGCCACAGACTCGCGTTCGCGCCTAATGACCAACTACTTCCTTTTAGGGGACTTTCTGATTTTTGTAAAGTCAGTTGGAACTTTAATGACGTGGTTGGCGTAAGTGATAGGAGAACACGTCACCGGCTGACTCACCGTCGGCTTGCTGGAGCAGCACTTCCCGTTGCCGCAGTGGAGCGTTCGCGCTCAGTTGGGCTCTAACTTCCCGCACCGCACACGGCTGCTCTGGCCGGGTGATGGCACACTGGGTGCCCTGGAGAGGCGGAGCGGATGGCTCTCAAGGCCCTTTGCGCAGACCCCAGAGCCTGCCCGGCGGCCTGTGGCGGGCCCTGGGGTGTCGGAGGTCCAGGGCACCCTTTTCCGTGGGGCTGGGCGCTGAGCCGGAACAGCTTTTGCCCCCTTTGTGCGTGCCCGTCTCGCTGAGGGAGCACGTCTCCTGCAGGCCTGATGCCCCCGCCCCTCCCGAGGACCTGCTTCCTGTGGCCGCGGTCAGCCCTCGCAGGCCGGCCGGAGCTGTCCTTCTGAGGCCAACTCTGGGAGCCGCCTGGGGTGGGGGTGTGGGTCTGCCAGGCGGTGGCGGGAGCCTGCAGTGACCCAGGTCTTCTCTGGGCCAGGAGCTGGGGACTTGTAGAGTCCTGCGGGCTGCCGGGACACGTCCCGTCTCTGCAGGACTGTAGCACGGAGTGTCCGCGACTCTGTCCTCTACGCACATGGCTGGTGGGGAAGTGTCTCAGTGTGCGTCCAGGGTACTTGGGGACACCCGGTGCCCCTGTCTGCCACCCATGGTCACTGCTGGGTCCTCCTTTCCCTGCTGCCTCCGCCAAGCTGCTCCCCAGCAGCCACTGGAGGACAGCATCCGGCACATCGGCCACTCTGCGGAAGTTCCTGCTGCTCCCGGGCGTCCTGGTCATCCCTGGCCCCGAGCTGGCGGCCGCTGGACAGAGGGCCTGGCCGCAGGCTGATGGCAGTGCGTGTAGCCCAGAGCCTGGAGGCCAGTCCGGTGCGGGACGTGCTCACGGCAGCCATCTGGGTGGAGGCCCCAGGGCCCAGCACCAGGATCCCTTCAGGGCCTCCGGCCGTTCATCACGGGGGCTGCCAGGTGGCACCGGGCACTGCGGGGCTCAGGGCTGGGCCACTCCTTCCCACTGCCCTCCTCTTGGTGCCAGTTCGGTCTGTCTGTCCTGAGATCCTACCTCAGGGCCTTTGCACCTGCTCCGTCCTCCCCTTCTGGGGACTGTCTCGGTGTCCCCCCAGCTGCTGCCCCTCCTGGAGTCACCACGCCCCCTGCCGGCGCCCCCCCAGCTCGGCGAACCAGCATCCACTCCTGCTCCAAAGGAACAGCCTTGTCCCAAGCCATACTCGGATGCAGGGCTAAGACTCCCAGCTAGCAGGGACAGCAGGTGACCGGACATCAGGTGACAGGGACGTTGAGCTTTGATGAGAAAGTCTCTGCAGCTGGGGACCCGGAGGCATTTCCTGACACGGGTTTGAGAGTGTGGTGAGCTCTGCTGCACGGAAACACACGGGCCTCGAGCCCTTCCTGGCCAAGGCGCGGACCTCAGAGGTGCCGTCCATGGTTGCTTTCCTGGTCCAGAGTTGGGCTCCCACCTGTGTGCTGTAGGTGTGTGCATTGCTGGTCACCAGGGTCTTGGGCTCGCTGGTTGCTGGCTAGAACGGAGACCTTCTAGGCTGGACCCTGGCTGCGGGTTGGGAGGAGGCTGTGTGGGAGCCGGCGTTCACGCCTCACAGCCGCTTTGCTGGTCATAGGGTGCTTCTTGCCTCCTTCCCACAAGCACCTGTGCAGGGGAAGTCACCAGTTCTGGCCCCGCCCCACTGTCAGACGAGCTGGACCGCGGGTGCGACTTCCCTAAACAGTATCTGAACAGAAAGCAGAGCGAATCTTGCGGCTGGTAGCTTAAATATCATCCTGTTTCCATAGCTCGCTGCATTTTAATTCTGTCATATGCTTCATGCAAACGCCAGACCCGTGGCTGGCGGCACCAGCCTTGCTTTTTTTGCCCCTTGCCACGTGGCCCCTGCTGCCACCAAGGCTGGCTCCTGGCAGACACTTGGTTGCTTTCACGCGGACCTGAGCATAGGTCCCGTTTGTCTGACCGACCCCCCATCCCTGGTGACTATCAGTGACCATGGACACCATGCTCCGGGGAGCCGCCATGGCAGGGCACATTGACCCATGGGAGGGGCTGGCCTGGCGCTCCCCACGTGAGGGCTCTCCCGCCCGGCTGCCGCCGCTCCTCACCCTCACCCCAGCTCCCGCTCCTGTGGGCTTCCCCGAGCCCAGATTCTCTATCACCTGTGACGTTTGTGACGAGGATGAAGTTCCAGGGACTTCAGGACGGGCTGAATGAGCTCGAGCTCTTGGCTTCTGTTCGTCCGTGGACCGCTCTGAGTCTTGTGAGTGGCGAGGTGGAAGAGGGTTTCCCCTGCCCCATGCGGGAGCCCCTCCTCGGCCAGCCTCTCCACCTCAGAGGAGTCGAAGACGCTTTCGGGGCTGTGTGCACTCAGGCGGTGGCTGGTGGGCCTTTATCACTCCGGGCGTCCCTTTGGCCTGCACTCCCACGGGCCTCGCTGTGGAATATTGGGGTTAGCTCCCTTCCCTTCGGGCCCGCCTGGGGGCGAACATGCTCTCTCTCCTCCCAGCAGCCGAGGCCCAGCACCTCCGCCGGCTGGACCCGTTCTCTTGGGCTGCGTCCCTTCACGGCCAGCACGGCCTGGCCCAGCTTGCTTTCTGAGGCCAGTGAGCAGAGACTGTCCTTTGGGGCCACTGCTTGGGGCTGCTGAGTCACCTGGGGGTGGCCCTGCCGAAGCCTCCAGCCTGCCTTGGTCCTCAGGACCCTGGACAGTGACTGTGCTCCAGTGGCCTTGCGGGTAGGACTGGGGACAGCTGCTGTGACTGGGCAGGCCATTCCGAGGGGAGTCGGGGGCGAGACCCCGGGAGGTGCAGCACCCTGAGGAGCCCAGGGGTGGGGTCCCCCGCCGGTTGGTGGCCATGTGGCTGCGTGGCTGGTCTCCGGGTGTGGCTGCCACGCGTCGCCTGGACATGCTGGGGTTCTGCCGGCCTCTGGTCAGCTGCCACCCCGGGTTGGATAGTTAAAGAGGATCTGTGGTATTGCTAATGAGTATTGCTGAAGCATTCCGAATCATGAATTAAAAATGTATACTTAATACCAGCCTAGAACTGAGCATTGAATATAGGAAAAAGATATACATGATAATCTCTAAATGTATGTATTACAATCCACAATGTGTAAGAGAAGAGAGAAAGAGAGAGAGAGAGAAGAGATAAAGAACTTTGCCATAGAGGCAGGCTAGGGAGGGGGGAGGGAAGTGGGGACATTGGTGGTGGGAAATGGGCACTGGTGGAGGGATGGGTGCTGGAACACTGTATGACGGAAACCCAAACATGAACATCTCTGTAATTGTATATCACATGGTGGTGTAATAAAATATTAAAAAAAATGTATACTTAGGGGCCGGAGCGATAGCCCAGCGGGTAGGGCGTTTGCCTTGCACGCGGCTGGCCTGTGCCGGCCCGGGTTCAATCCCGGCATCCCATATGGTCCCCGAGCACCGCCAGGAGTAATTCCTGAGTGCAGAGCCAGAAGTAACCCCTGAGCATTGCTGGGTGTGACCCAAAAAGCAAAAAAAAAAAAAAAATGTATACTTAGGGGCCGGAGCGATAGCCCAGCGGGTAGGGCGTTTGCCTTGCTGCCGGCCTGTGCCGCCCCGGGTTCGATTCCCGGCATCCTATATGATCCCCTGAGCACCTCCAGGAGTAATTCCTGAGTGCAGAGCCAGGAGAAACCCCTGAGCATCGCTGGGTGTGACCCAAAAAAAGCAGAAAGAAAAATGTATACTTAAGTGGAGGTAATGATAGTTTTTGGCTCTGAGTGTGTATGTGTGTGTGTGTGTATGTGTGCGTGTGTGTGTATTTACACACACAGTGTTAAGGATCAAACTCAGGGGGCTCACACATGAGAGCCAGACACTCTTACTAATATCCGAGGGCAGCAGAAGCACGGGCCAGGCAGACTGGCCGAGGGTTGGAAGCCTGCCACGCGGGGGAGAGGGCAGTTAGGAAAGAGATGGACCATTGCTGTGGATGATCGCCGAGTGCTGAGCGGAGGCAAAACCTGCCCAGACCTGTGTTGCAAACCACAGTGCCCGGAAGGAGAGGGAGAGAGGGGAGAGAGTTTGCCTTAGAGGCGAGGCTGGTGGGGCGCGGGGTGGCAGGAGGGAAACGGGGGGGCTCTGGTGTTGGAATGTGCACCGGTGAGGGGACGGTGTGGGAGCATTATATGACTGCAAGCCGGTGGGGAACCACTTTGTAGTATCACAGTGATTTAATGAAAACAAGAGCCAAAGGCGGTTCTTCCTCTGCGGCAGCTGGGCTAGCTTGGGGCTCTGATAGGTTATGGCGAGGCCCAGCCCGGGCTGGGGAGAGCGGAGGGCTGATGGCCGGCCTGGCTGGGTTCCCTCGGGCTGGTGGTTTTGGCAGCCCCGCGGTCCCCGCGCACAGAGCCCAGGGCCGCACCTCCTGAGCGGGTGTTGTGCCGCTGGCGGCGACCAGTGGGGCTGGGGCTTGTGGCCACAGTGCTTTGGCGCGGAGGTGATCACCAGGAGCCCCAGTGCCCACAGCTCCACGGCGCCCCCACTCACACCGGGTCATGCCGCCTCTCCGTGTGGCGTCTGCTCGGCTCCTGGCAGCCCTGCTGGGCCCGCCGGCGGCTGTGAGGGCCTTGGCCGGCCGGCCTGCAGAGCAGCTCAGCACTGGGGCTTGCCAGCACAGTTTGTACTCTGATTAATTTATTTAATCTATCTTGTATCAACCTGAGAGGATAATTATGCTCAAATTACTGCTTAAACTTGAAGTGTGTCTCCCTGACTCAGCCCCGTGCTGGCCTGAGCTCTTGTCGGCAGCCCTGCCTGGCCGGTCCGTTGGAGCTTCTTGGAGTGGGGGTGGCGGGGAACGCCCCTGGCTTTGGTCTGAGCCTGCCGGAGTTCAGCTTCCTTTAACTCGGGCTGCTTCATTTTTCAGGCCCACTGGGGGTCCCATAGGGGCCTCTGGACAGGAGGGAGCAGGGTGAGCGGGGTAGGTGCACCCCTTTGCTGTCTCTGATGCCAGGTTCTCAGGTGCCTGTGACTTCCTGGGCCCTGAGAGGGACAGCTCAGCCGGGGCCTGGCGCGCAGTTGCTCTGAGGGGGCATCGTGGCCTCAGCTTTGGTGGGGTGGAAGAGACCCCACGAAATCCTCTGCCGTGGCTGCCGGTGACCTTCACGTGACCTTCCAGGCGCGGTGTGTCTGGAGTGCCGGGAAGAGGACCAGGACCTCTATTCCGCAGGCCACCCCTGCCCGTGTTTCACTCCCCCTGCGGCTGCAGTGGACAGGGCTGCCCTCCTCTGGGGTGGGCTGGGGGTTGCACGCCTAGTCGCTCCACACCCCTGGCTGTGCTCTGAGCTCGCACACTTGTGAGGGCACATGGGGCCCAGATGCAGAGCGAGGACAGTGCTCGGTGCCTGTGGGCAGCCCAGCGTCCAGCCCAGGGCCCTCGCTAGCCCATGCATTTAGCTGGACCAGCCCCTGGGCCCTAGATTGATGCGTTTCCTGTTTTTCCTTTTGTATTTTTTTCCAAAATGTTTTTGGCATCACACCGAGCACCAGGGGTTACTCCTGGCTCTGCACTCAGGAATCACTCCTGGTGGCGCTCAGGGGACCGTATGGGCTGCCGGAACCTGGGTTGGCTGCATACAAGGCAAATGCCCTCCCGCTGTGCTGTCGCTCCGGTCCTGGAGATGATGCTTTCAATCATTTCTCTTCCTCTGAAGGTTGACGGGCCCTGTGCATGGAGCGAGTATGTGGGTGCACTTTCCACACAGGCTCCCCTGCCGGGCCACCATCGGGTGCGTGTGTGGGGCGGTGCTTGCTGTCCTCTGCCTGGGTCCGGGAGCCGTGCTGGCTGCAGGGTGTTCTGCACCTCTCCCGCAGGGCCCTGTGCGGGCTGCTCTCCCGCCACGCACAGGGGACACTGTGCTCCGTCCCGTGCTCGGTGCGGGCACGCGCATCTCGAGGAAATCTCATTTGCGGTTGCGAGGATGAGGTGACCCGCAGCTAAATCCTTCTTGATTTAATCGTCTCCGCTGTCCTGTCTGATCTTGTAAATATTAATTTTGTCTGCTTGTCCATGTGGCTCTCTGTGGTCCTAGGGTTAATGACGGTGTTTTGTTAGGAAGCGCCCGTCAAGAGGAGGTGCCTGCGGTCCACGTGACCCACCGAGGCTGCGGGAGGCGGCGCCCAGAGCCGCCATGTTGCTCCTGCAGGCCTCACCCCGGGGGCAGACGCAAGGAGCCGTCTCCTGTCTTCTGAGGAAGCCTTGGGGAGCTCTGGCACAGGCACGCAGGAGTGTTTGGGGGGTGGGACAGTTTCAGTGAAGGTTACGTTAGAAAAACAAGAATTAAAACCAGAAGACAAAAACCAAGACTCCTAAACTTAACCACTAGGACGACGCCTGCCAGCCTGTCCCCGGGAGAAGAGGCTTTTGGAGGTGCCGCCCTCCGTTTCCGCACTGCGCTTTCCCTGGGCCTGGCTCTTGCCCCCTGCGAGGCTGTGAGAGGCGCACGTTTTCCCCAATGGCCAGTGCCTGCCCTGATCTCCGCCGGCCCTCCTGACCTCCCTCTGCCATTGAAGCCTCTCGTGGCTCCTGTGGCCCAGGAGTGCTGTTCTGTGTCCTGGGGCGAGCAGGGCTCGTACTGGCCAAGCCTCCCCACTGCTGGCGTGGCTCTGCGGAAGCCCCCGTTCTCCCCGCCCTGCCTGACAGCCATGGCGAGGCCGCGGTGAGTCACACGCTCAGTTTTGCCTCCTTGCTGGTAGTGTATGAACGCTCCATCTCCCCTGGACTGAGCTCAGGACTCTTGGCAATGCTCTTGGTTGTCTGTTTGGGCAAGGATTGGGTGTGTGCTCGGGCTGCCGTGGGGCGCTCAGCCTGTGGCCGTCTGGGCGGGGGAGCAGGTCTCGGAAGAATGCCCTCTTGGCCTGGGGCTGCCCGCCCACCACGTCTGGGGTCTGGGGTCCAGCTGGGCGTGGCGGCTGCGCAGTGCCTGTTGGTCTGCGATCAAATGGCAGAGGCGGGTGCTGGGGGGGCGCTGGGGCGGCGAGCCCCTTCCCGGCCTCAGATCTGAGCGGCAGCAGGCGAGTAGCCATGTCTCAGGAAGGTTGATGGTTTTCCATGATTTTTCCCACAGTCTGCAAAGCCGGGCTCCAGGCGCACCAGGATTAAGTGGGATTACCCACATCTCCTCTCTGTGTCTCCCGTGTATCTCGTATGAATTGTCCTAATAACTATCGATATCAAGTTCATCCCTCAAGAAGCCAAGCCCGACCTTTCTTGTCCTGCTGAGCTTGCAGTTTCACAGCGCGTCTCTCTTGCAAGTAAAATCAATGGAGATAAATCTGGGAACTTTGGCCGCACACCCAGGTGGTCAGGCCCCACTGCGTGGGGGCTTCCTGCTCAGGCCCGACCCTTCACGAGGGGTCCCACCCTACTGCTGGGGGCTTCCTGCTCAGGCCCGCCCCCTCACTCCGGGGTCCCACCCTACTGCTGGGGGCTTCCTGCTCAGGCCCTCTCCGTGACGCGGGTCCCACCCTACTGCTGGGGGCTTCCTGCTCAGGCCCACCCCTTCACACGGGTCCCACCCTACTGCTGGGGGCTTCCTGCTCAGGCCCTCCCGTGACGCGGGGTCCTACCCTACTCCTGTGGGGGCTTCCCTGCTCAGGCCCACCCCGTCATGCGGGGTCCCACCCTACTGCTGGGGGCTTCCTGCTCAGGCCCCTCCCCTCACGCGGGGTCCCACCCTACTGCTGTGGGGGCTTCCTGCTCAGGCCCTCCCGTCACGCGGGGTCCCACCCCTACTGCTGTGGGGGCTTCCTGCTCAGGCCCGCCCTGTCACAGGGATTGTTTCACCTAGTCACTCGGCTGCGCCCCTGCGTAAAGTTCAGACTTGATCCCATGGGCAAGCGGCGACCAGGTACCAGCAGTGGCCTGGCTCTGTGCTCTTGTCTGGTGCTGCCGTGAAGGGCTGAGCCCGGAGTGCAGTTTTATCCTGAAAATTTGTCATGGCTGGTCTGCACGGCTTCAGAAATGGTCTGGCTGACTCCCGGGCACCCTCCCACGCCGGCTCCCCACCCCGTCACCAGTGTCGGCTGAAGGACGGGCCGCTCCGCGCTGACAGGCCCAGAGGGGTCTGCTCTCGGCCTTTCATGTGAAGCCGGTGCCGGAGAACAGATGGAGGGGAAAGGCCTCCGCGGCAGGCTGGGGGTGGGACCTTTAAGTTAGGAGGAATCAGAAGAGCAGTGGAGTTATTAGTGGCTTTCTGCATGACAGCTTGCCATTCCGTAATTGTCCGCGGAGACCGTGCCTTGGAGTGGCATCTTGCAGCCGTCAGGGTCCGTCTTTTCCCTCCTAACAAGGAAGGCCGGTCTGATCTGAATAGTCCAGAATAATTCCCGTTATTTATTAACCATCAGCAGTGGGAATGCGCCACGGCACAGTGATTGAGGGAAAACCTGGGAAGGAGGAATTCACACTCCTGCAGCCTAGAAACCGCCCCACCCCGCCCCATTCTTGGGAGAGAGAACTTTCCGTTGGAAAATCAAGACTGTGACTTTAGTATCTTGGGAGATATGTTGAGCTCATTGCAATACAGGAGAGCAGGTTTAATTTTTTTTCCGGAAGCAGTTAATTATTGTTTTCAAAGGAATATATGCTCATTACTTCAGCCTGAAAATGTAGGAAAGCGGGAAGGAGCCTAATCCCGCACTGAAACCCGCTCCTCAGCGCTCCGCACGCCCTTTCCTCTTTGTTCCTCAGGCGGCTGCGGGCATCCTTGTTGCGTTCACTCCTCCCGTGGGAGGTGTGCAGGGCCCTGTAAGCACAGGGCACACAGCTTCGACGGTCCCAAACCCCCTCCCCTCTCCAGCTCAGGACACAGTTCCCACGGTGGCCCCTGTTCCAGGTCCTGATGGGATAAACATCTCGAGTCCCTGGAGAGGTGGAGGGGCTCGGAAGCAGGGGCTGTCAGGTTCAAGGCTGGGATGTGTGTGTTCTTCAGGGTTTGCACAAGATTTGCTCTGAGCTGGAGCTGGGGCTGGGGACTAGCAGTGGCCCGGCGGTGTGGTAAACGCCCCTCACCTCAGCTGTCGGGCACCCATAGAGCCCCGAAGTGGTGTCCGGGTTATGGACGCAGGTGTCTGGAGTCTGCTTGCATGTGTGTGCTTGTGAGTGGATGTGTGTGTGAGGGCATGTGTGCTTGTGTGTGTGTGCTGGTGAGTGTGTGTGCTTATGAGTGCATATATGTGCCTTGACACGCACTTGTGAATGTGTGTGCTTGTGAGGGTATGTGTGCACACAGGTGTGTGTGCTTCTGAGTATGTGTTCTCGTGAGTGCGAGTGTGTACACTTGTGAATGTGTATGTGTGCGTGTGTGTGTTTGCAAGGAATTCCGTTGGCCTCTCTTTGTCCTTCTGTTTCATTGCCGAAGTTTGTATCTTCACTGAGGTGGGCAGAGCCTAGACCTGAGTTCAGGCAGACCTTGGTTGACTGTCAGGGACTTCTCGACTATTCTAGGCTGCTGGGGGGCCCTCATTGCCTCTGGACAGGCCCACTGCTGCTGGCGCAGCCTTCCTTCCCCCCTGCCCATGGCGGCTGCTGCAGCGCCCGGGCGCTCTCACTGTCATCCCTGTGAGCCACCTGGCGGGGGGGAGAAGGATCACAGGTTCTGCCCTTTAAGGGGGTTTCCCCTTGCAGGCAGCCTGTCTTGCTTATATCTTATTGGTCAGAACTTAGATCTTTAGTCTGTAACCTGAACTGTGAGCGCTGCTGGGAAATAGTCTTTCAGGTTAGCAGTGAATCCTCTAAGAAATTGGCGTTATGGGCTGGAGCCATGGGAACAGTGGGGAGGATAGTCCAGGGGTAGGGAGAGTCCAGGGGGTAGGAGAGTCCAGGGGGAGGAGAGTCTGGGGGAGGAGTCCATGGGGAGGAGTCCATGGGGGAGGAGTCCATGGGGGAGGAGTCCAGGGGGAGGAGTCCATGGGGGGGGAGTCCATGGGGAGGAGTCCATGGGGGAGGAGTCCAGGGGGGGGAGTCCATGGGGGAGGAGTCCATGGGGGAGGAGTCCATGGGGGAGGAGTCCATGGGGGAGGAGTCCAGGGGAGGAGTCCAGGGAGGAGGGAGTCCAGGGGAGGAGTCCATGGGGGAGGAGTCCATGGGGGAGGAATCCATGGGGGAGGAGTCCATGGAGAGGAGTCCATGGGGGAGGAGTCCAGGGGAGGAGTCCAGGGGGAGGAGTCCAGGGGGGGAGGGCAGTACAGGGAGAAGGGCGTCTGCCTTGCACGCGGTTGACCAGACTTCCATCCTGGCATCCCATATGGTTCCCCCAGCACTGCCGGGAGTAATTTGACCCTTGAGCATCACTGTGTATGACCACCCACCAAAATACTGAGATTAGGAGCTATAGTACAGTGGGAATGGTAGTCCTGTGGGGAGGGCGTTTGCCTTGCACGTGGTTGACCAGACTTTGATCCTGGCATCCCATATGGTCCTTGAGCACTCTCAGGAGTAATTTCTGAGTGCAGAGCCAGGAGAACCTGCCCAGCACTGCTGGATGTGGCTCTAAAAACAAACATACAAAAAAATGGGCTTCTGGGCCAAGGAGACGGAGCTGGTGGTCGAGCCCCCTGTGTATCATGTGACACACCTCAGGCCCCGAAAACACTGCCTGGGGGCCCCGGGCCCAGCACACGGGTCTGCCACTGGCCAGGTGTCACTGACAGGCACGGGGCAGGGCTGCTATCGGCTCTCCCTGTGCCCAGCCGCTCACGAGGCGCCCGGGAGGGATGGCAGGTTCTAGCCCTGGCCCACCACCCCAGCAGAGCTCTCAACAAGCCAGATGACCCCCACTCCATGAGGACCTTCGTTTTCCACATCCGGACTTCCCTCTCGGCGATGCTCAGGGGGTTACTCCTGGCTCTGCACTCAGGAATCACTCCTCGCGGTGCTCGGGGGACCATTTGGGATGCCGGGGATCGAACCTGGACTGGCATGGGCTGGCCGCATGCAAGGCAAATGCCCTTTCTCTATCTCCTTTCTCTCCTTTGTAAACTCAGGAAAGATTCTTTGGTTGTTTGTTTTTTTCTTCTGATTTTTTTGGGTCACACCCGGAGATACTCAGGGATTACTCCTGGCTCTGCACTCAGGAATTGCTCCTGGCTGTGCTCGGGGGCCATATGGGATGCCGGGGATCAAACCCAGGTTTGCTACATGCAAGGTAAATGACCTCCCCTCTGTACTATTGCTCCGGTCTAGAAAAGATTCTTTTGTTTGGTTTGGGGGGGCCACACTCAGCACTGTTCAATACTTACTCCTGGCTCTCTGCTCAGAGATCACTCCAGGCAGGCTCAGCATCATATGGGGCACTAGGGATCGAACCTAAGTTGGCTGCATGCAAGGTATGCAAGTACCTGTATACACCTGGCAGAGCCTCAAGAAGCCAGACTACCCCCCACTCCATGAGGGCCACCATCTTCCGTAGCCAGACTCCTCTCATCAGAACTCCACCCAGCAGAAGAGCTGAGCACAGTCTGGCTCACGCGGCTGCTGCACGGTTCATCAATAAATGCTGGAGATCAGAGGTGACTACAAGAATATGCCACCCGCACGGCAGAGCCTGGCAAGCTACCCGTGCCGTATTTGATATGCCAAATACCAGTAACAATTATAGACCTCATTCCCATGACCTGATGGGATGGTTTGAGGCTCTTTATGTTCCTGGAGCAAGCAGGTGTCCTTGGGCTCTACTAGCATGAGACAGGACATATGGAGATGTTTCTGGGGCCCGCTTCAGCAAATCAATGATGAACGGGAAGACAGTGATACAGTGACTCAAAAATTTTAAGTAATTAGTTTATTATTATTATTTTTTATTTTTTTTGCCGGGCAGGAGCCATATGAGCTGTGCGCAGGGCTTACCTCCTGTCTCTGTGCTCGGGGCTTTCTCCTGTCTCTGTGCTCGGGCTCACTCCTGTCTCAGTGCTCGGGGCTTTCTCCTGTCTCTGTTCTCGGGCTCACTCCTGTCTCAGTGCTCGGGGCTTACTCCTGTCTCTGTGCTCGGGGGCTCACTCCTGTCTCAGTGCTCGGGGCTTACTCCTGTCTCTGTGCTCGGGGCTCACTCCTGGCTCAGTGCTCGGGGCTCACTCCTGTCTCTGTGCTCGGGGCTCACTCCCTGTCTCTGTGCTCGGGGCTCACTCCCTGTCTCTGTGCCTCGGGCTTACTCCTGTCTCTGTGCTCGGGGCTTACTCCTGTCTCTGTGCTCGGGGCTCACTCCTTCTCTGTGCTCGGGGCTCACTCCTGTCTCTGTGCTCGGGGCTCACTCCTGTCTCTGTGCTCGGGGCTCACTCCTGTCTCTGTGCTCGGGGCTTTCTCCCTGTCTCTGTGCTCGGGGCTCACTCCTGCCTCTGTGCTCGGGGCTCACTCCTGCCTCTGTGCTCGGGGCTTTCTCCTGTCTCTGTTCTCGGGGCTCACTCCTTCTCTGTGCTCGGGCTTACTCCTGTCTCTGTGCTCGGGGCTCACTCCTGTCTCTGTGCTCGGGGCTCACTCCTGGCTCTTTGCTCGGGGCTCACTCCTGTCTCTGTGCTCGGGGCTTACTCCTGTCTCTGTGCTCGGGGCTCACTCCTGCCTCTGTGCTCGGGCTCACTCCTGTCTCTGTTCTCGGGGCTTACTCCTGTCTCTGTGCTCGGGGCTCACTCCTGTCTCTGTGCTCGGGGGCTCACTCCTGTCTCTGTGCTCAGGGCTTACTCCTGTCTCTGTGCTCGGGGCTTACTCCTGTCTCTGTGCTCGTGGCTTACTCCTGTCTCTGTGCTCGGGGCTCACTCCTGGTAGTGCTTAGGGAGAGGGTCAAATGGGATGCCGAGAATTGAACTCAGGTTGGCCTTGTGCAAGGCAAGTCCCTCCCTGCTGTGCGCTCTGGCCCGTGTTTTTCTTTGTCTCTGTTTCTTAAACTAAGAAAGTAGTTGGCTGTGAGACTCATTTCTTTTATTTCTCCTAGCCTTTTCCCCCCCCACCTTTCATTGGATTTCATACTTGTAACTCTTAATTGACCTGAAATTTCTTTTGATGTGTTGTATGAGGTAACATGAACTTCCCTTTTGTTTTTTCATGCATTTTCATAGAATGAAAGAAATCTTACTTTGTTTTGTCAGTGGCATGATTCTCATCAGGTGAAAACTGACCAGAAATGGGAACAGTGAAACGAGGGCCTTCGTTTGCTTCAGATCTGCAGGTGATTTCCCCCTGGACTTTGGGTAAATGTGCTCCGGTTTTGATCATTTAAGCAGATGCAGGATTGTCCTTCAGCCGTGAGCTCGGCAGCTGCCAAGCACAAAGCAGATAATTAGAGGCAAAGTTAGCTGCAGACCAAGCCTGGCGCAGCGCGGCCAGACTGCCAGGAGCAGGGACGGGCGGGCGCTGTGCCACCTCCCCTGTGCCCTGGTGCCTCCCGCAGGCCTGCTGGGGAAAGACCCCCAGGAGTGGTGGGTGGGGCGGCAGCTTCATCAGAAGGGCTTTGTTGTTGCTGAGCTGCCCACACTCTTGCCCCATCCCTCCTCCCCTACCTCCAGTCACTTCTGGTGTAAGGGTGTCTGCACATGTGGGGACCATGAGCACCTGAGGCTCCCCCGTGGGGCTGGACAGGGCTGGTGGCTGTGTCCGTGTGGCCTGTGGGCTGGCTCGCAGGCCATACGTGGTGCCTGCGAACCTTCTCTGCAAGACTGGTTTGGGCTAGGAGCTCATGGGGTCTTCCTGTTATGGGGGTGGGCGGATTCCTCTTCTCTCTCTGCCCACACCCACATCCATGACGCTCCAACATAGAAACGACCCAGCTCCACAGCTGAGCTTTGTCAAACCGCCGCCCCCAAATGGCTCCAGATCTAGAGCTCATGGACCATGTGGCCACATGTGCGGCCGCACAATACCTCAGACTTTGGCGGTGTGTCAGTCAGTCCAGTGGGATCACAGCAGACCTGATGGAAAGGTTGCAGAGAAGCCCCCTGGCTCAGTGACCCGAAACAGGGACATGGACGGCTCAGCTGGCACTGACCAGCAGGGCAGAGCTCCGGAGACCATGGCTTTAGGGATGGCCCTCGCAAGGGGCTACATCGCCACGCATCCGTCTGAGGTTTGATCTGCCATTTGCTTTTGTGTTGTGACCGACAGTATGAGGCAGATTTGTGCCTGCAAGGGTGCAGCAGCCTGGGGTGGGAGATGGGAAATTGGGGCCGGTGTGGCGGGAGGGAGCTGGTGCTGGAACACTAGAGCCCTGACGCTTTGTGTTATGACCGACCTGGTCAGGCACGGGGATCTGAACAAATCGGGGCAGCAAAGTGGAACCCGCATCTTCCGAGTCCTGTCTGCCGCCGCGGTTGCTCTGCAGGGCTGCTGCTCCGATCTCCAGCCGACGCTTTCTTCCAGGTGCCTTTGGCCTCATGGCTTGTGTTTTCATTTGCTCTCCTTGGTGGGCGACCAGAGTGTTTTTCCTTTTGTAAATTATGAAAGATTTTATGTATAAAATATGAATCTGTTCGTATGTGAAATAGGCCTCTATGAAATGTATAAGCAAAGTGAGCCCCGTGCGCCCTGCTGGGAAGCAGCAGGACGTGGCCCGGCCCCCCACGCCCCCAGGCTCCTCCGTCCCTCTGGGACCCCCCACCATGCAGCCCCTCAGAATCTGGGCTTTATTGTTACCCGAAGGCAGACGTTTTTATGCCTTCTTTTCCAGAGGAGAAAATTGAGCTCTTAAAGGTTAACTGAGTTGCCCGGAGTCTGGCAGTAGCAGTAAGTGTGATGGGAACATCTAAACCTGGGCTCGGGGATCGAGCAGCTCCTTCCCTCTGCAAACGCGACATTCCCTTCTCCTTTGACCTTTCTTTGGGGCGTTAGGCCACACCCCGTGGTGCTCAGGGCTTATTTCTGGCTCTGTGCTGAGGCATCGCTCCTGGTGTGGATCAGGGGACCCTGTGAGGTGCTGGAGATGGGACTAGGGTGTGCCGTGTGCAAAGCGAGCACCTTACCCGCTGTGCCTCCAGTACCATCGCTTAATTGTAAGTAGATTTCTGGGCAGAGTCAATTCAAGTTGCTTGGAGTGTGGAGGTTTATGTTGGCTTCTGAGGGGGAGAGGAGAGAGGTTAGAAATCTTGGCTCCAGGGGGCCTCGGGGTCCTGAACCCCCTCACTCCCCCTCTGCAGGAGGGGGATGTGCATGTGGCCGAGGGTCACAGCCTGGCCTTCTGTGGTCAGCTAATGGCCTCAGCAGACCAAAAGCCAAGGAGAGGTTTAGCCAATCGTCCCCAAAAATCAAATCTTGGGGATTTTCCACTGGGCGGTTCAGGCTCTAACTTTCACAACGTGCCTCAACATTCAGGTCACAGAAGCGGATTGGAAGTGGAGCCCAGTGAAGACCCGAGTGCAGTAGGAGCTGCTGCCCGCCGGTTAGGGGCAGCTCAGGGTCACTGCAGCAGGGTCCCTCACCTTCACCCCCCGAGTGGACGGGCCAGTGGACTACCCCAGAGGGGGCCGGGAGTGTGGTTCCATGTGTGGTTCTTGACTCTCCCTGAGCTGTGTAGCCTTGGACAAGTAACCTCACCTCTCTGAGCCCAGTTTTCTCCCCTGTAGAATGGGACAACACAGGTCTGCTGCGTCCTGGTCACATGCACTTGCAGGTCCGGAGAATAAACCTCCGCTGGGGCTGGGCTAAGGAACAGTGTCGCAGCGTGGCTGCCGATGTGTGTGGCTGGGAAGTGTCACAGCGTGGCTGCCGTGTGTGTGGCGGGACAGTGTTACAGTGTGGCTGCCGATGTGTGTGGCTGGGAAGTGTCACAGCGTGGCTGCCTGTGTGTGTGGCGGGACAGTGTTACAGTGTGGCTGCTGGTGTGTGTGGCGGGACAGTGTCACAGCATGGCTGCCGGTGTGTGTGGCCGGGACAGTGTCACAGCGTGGCTGCCAGTGTGTGTGGCCGGGACAGTGTTACAGTGTGGCTGCTGGTGTGTGTGGCGGGACAGTGTTACAGTGTGGCTGCTGGTGTGTGGCGGGACAGTGTCACAGCGTGGCTGCCAGTGTGTGGCGGGACAGTGTTACAGTGTGGCTGCTGGTGTGTGTGGCGGGACAGTGTCACAGCGTGGCTGCCAGTGTGTGGGCCGGGACAGTGTTACAGTGTGGCTGCTGGTGTGTGTGGCGGGACAGTGTCACAGCGTGGCTGCTGGTGTGTGTGGCCGGGACAGTATCACAGCATGGCTGCGGTTGTGTGGCCGGGACAGTGTCACAGCGTGGCTGCTGGTGTGTGTGGCCAGGACAGTGTCACAGCGTGGCTGCCGTGTGTGTGCTGGGACAGTGTCACAGCGTGGCTGCTGGTGTGTGTGGCTGGGACAGTCACAGCGTGGCTGCTGGTGTTTGTGGCGGGACAGTGTCGCGAGCGTGGCTGCTGGTGTGTGTGGCTGGGACAGTCACAGCGTGGTTGCTGGTGTTTGTGGCGGGACATTGTCGCAGCGTGGCTGCTGGTGTGTGTGGCTGGGACAGTCACAGCATGGCTGCTGGTGTGTGTGGCGGGACAGTGTCACAGCGTGGCTGCGGGTGTGTGTGGCCGGGACAGTGTCACAGCGTGGCTGCGGGTGTGTGTGACTGGGGTCTTTGGCCGAGCACCACAGCCCCTATCGCTGGGTGATGGGCCTGAGGCTCCACTGGGGCAGGGGCCCTCCCCGCAGTGCCTCGTGGCACTGGTCTCTCCAGAACCCGCAGGGCCCTGACGACAGATGGTGCTGTTTTGAATTAAAACAATTTAACTCCAGATCCATCAACTGCCAACATCAAACACCCTTAAAAAGAAGGGAAAGAAACTCATTATCAAGAGTATTTAAGCAAAGTAGGTATTTAATCTGGCTTAATCATTTGCATTCTTGAGGAGAAGAGAGCCCGGCAGCTGCCGCCCCAGGCCGGACCCGCGGGGGCTCAGGCTTCTAATTGCTCCTCGCTGGGCCCCGCTTGGCTTTTCTGCCACTCGACACTAATTTGGCCTTCAGCCCAGCGTTTGGAAGCCTCCGATTGTTTTAAAGTTAAAAAATGTCAACTTGTTCCTTGTCCGCCCTATGCGCCAAGCTTCTGAGGAGGTGCCCAGGGGGGCGGAGTGGTGCCCAGGCCTCCCCGCCCTGCTCTGGGGTCGGGTGCATTTCCTGCCCCATGGCTCCTTCCTGATCCACTTCCCGCTTTTGCCGAGTCTCCCAGACCCCAGACCGTGCTGTCAGACCCTCGCTCTGGGCCAAGGCTGACTCCTGGCCAACCTGGTAACAGCGGCACCCTCGGGCCCCTTATTCTTGCTCCCCAATCCTGGGGCCCTGGATCCTGGTGCCACTTGCCTGCGCCCGCTGCTGTTGTGGCGACAACCAAGGCCATTGTGGCTGGCGAGTCCCAGGGGAGCCCCATCCCAGTCAGTGTCTGCGTGGGTGTCTGGTGTCGCCTGAGCTGACTCCCTGGGCTCAGGCGTCTTGTCCCCCACTCTGTCCCTGCAGGCTTCTGTCGAGGGCAGACCTACTGCTGCGGTCCTGGGCACCGTCTTCGGCTGGAGGCAGCTTCTTTCTAAAGTCTCTTACCTAGTCTGGTTTAAACTCCTCCACGCAGGGGAAGGGAAGCACGGAGGTGACGGCACTTGCTTTTTCATCTTTTAATAATTCATTTCCCGCCGCAGGGAGGAGAGGCGGCCGCACCGGCTTGAAAGGCCCCGAGTGTGCCGGAGCTCCGGGCTGGCCCAGGGGGGAGGCCCAGGGCAGGGCGGGGCGAATCCCGAGGCATCAGCTCGGTGCTGCCAGCACGCGTGAGTCATGCCGTGGCTGTGCAGGCTGGTGAGCGCGCCGTGGCCATGGACGGCACGTGTGAGCAGGGCCCGTTGCCTTTGCTTCATTCTCTCCCTCCTCTGGGGTAAGACAGCGGAGGGCGCCAGAGCCATGACCCTCCTTGCTCTCAGGCGCGGAGGTTCTTAGCTCTCCCTTCGCGGGAGCCTTGTGGGCTGCTTTGTCCAGCCTGCCCACCTTCCGTGCTGGCCAGCCGTGGCCTGCGGGCTCTCCTCTCTGCATGCAGCCACTCCTCAGCCCGTCGGGCAGCGGGACAGCCGTCAGCGTCCTCTTGGGGCTGTGCTGTCCGGCAGCCCCGAGTCGAGGCTCCCCCACAGTGGCCTGCAGCTTCCGTCCTGCTCTGGCCGCCTGGCCACCCTCGCGCTCACGGGCGCTGCCCTCTGTGTGGGCTTTTCCTCCGGGGCCCGGGGCGATGGCCCACACGTCCTGTCCTGGACTTGGGTCCCCTCCTTCGGAGAGGACGCTGCATCTTCAGGAAGCCCCGTGGCTTTCTCTATCATTATTTATTTTTTGACCTTACCTGGTGGTGCTCGGGCCTGACTGGCGGCTCAGGGGTCCCTCCTGGCGGGACTCTGGTACGGAGCTGGGCCCCGACGCCTCCCTGCAGCTCTCTGTGCCGCGTAAGCCCGTGCCCCCACTACCCATCTGTCCGCCAGGAACAGTCTATTATTAAACTTTTTTTGGTTTGTGGACACACCCTGCAGTGCTCAGGGCTCACTCCTGGCTCTGCTCTCACGGGATTCAGCTGAGCTGTGGCAAAATTTCTTCAAACAACCTTGCAAATTTGATATATTTTTTAGAAAAAAGCGAAAGAAAAAGCTTGTCTGTCTTCTCCTAGGGGTGTTTGAGTTTAAGTCACTGGGGTTTCCATGGCTCAGCTAGGGAGTGGCCGGAATGTTGGGGTGAATGAGTCAGGAATGGGAACCCTGGCCTGTTTCTGTGGACCTTTGAACCCGTCCAGGGCAGTGGACCCCGAGGACAAGTCCTGCCTCCCTCGGGAAGCCGCTCGGGTTCTGGGCCTAATGTTCCCCCCTGCCCACAGGGGGTGCGGCAGTGCGGGGCCCTGCTGGGCTGCCGCCGTCGGGTCCAGAGCTCAGCCTGTCACTGCTTTTGTGACGGGGGCAGCCCTGGGCCGCCCAGCCACGGTGCGGGCATCCAAGAGGGGCTGCTCGCGTGCGCGTCTGTCCTGCCTTTGTCTTGCCACGCGCCGTTCTCCCCACCTCTGCGGCGGCTCCACTTTGCTCCTGGTGCCACGGGGAGGCAGCCGTGCCATCGTGGCTGCGCTCTGCACATTGCGGGCCCATCTGTTCTTGGAACCAGCTAAGCTGTAGGTTTCGAGCAGGAATTACCCAGCGCTCCCTGGATTTCGGCTTGTGCTGTTTGTTTTGCATGCCAGTAACTAGTCTTTCCGCTGTGAGGACCGGCGATGTGGAAGCCTCTTGCTTTGTGGCAGTGCCTTCGGCCGGCGTGGCGGCTCTGGAGCTGTGCTTTGCGCTCTCCTTCCGGCTGATGCAGGGGCTGGAAGGTGCCGGTGCTCGTGGTCCCTGGCCAGCCGCTTAGCAAATACAGATGAGGCTGCTTCAGTCGGCTTATTTGCAGCAGCAGCTCCTGCTTGTCTCAGTTCTCTGGCTTTGGGGGGTGTGAGTGAAGGGCCGAGCCCTCAAGGCGTCAGTCACTGCACCCACCTTTGTAGAGAGCCTGAGCTGGTCTGGCACAGTGGCGCCCCTCGCACATGCGGCGCTCCTCCTGGGGCTTCTCAGAGTCGGGCCCTGCTTGGCCCCACTGTGCCTCTGTGGACGTTGTCCCCTTCTGGGGGCCTGTGCCCTGGGACCCTTGCTGTCTCGTTTGGGCGGATCTGTTCCTTGTCTGTCTGTCTTGGAAACAGCAGCGCCTGGAGCTGGGCTGTCTGCAGAGCCCCTCTCCGGTCCTGGGAGTGCAGGGAGTGTATTTCCGCCCGAGTGATGCGTCTTGCACAGCCGACCCTGCAAACTGTCAGGACACTACATATGTTTGCTGGGTGAGGAAACTGGGATGAGGACAGGGAGCTTCTTTCCCAAGGCGCTGCAGGGGGCAGAGGCCCGGTCAGCCTGAACCAAGTGATGCTCTGCACTCAGCAGTTACTCCTGGCTGTGCCCGGGGACCATACGGGATGCCGGGGATTGAAACTGGGTTAGCCCTCGTGCAAGGCAAACACCCTCCCTGCTCTGCTGTTGCTCGGCCCTAGCATGTCTCTCGAGGCTCTTTGATTCCCAACACTTTCGTGGTGGGAACCTTCGACACCTGAGCCAGCCTTGCCCACTGACCGCCTGCCGACTGCCCTCTGACCGCCTGCGCTGCTCGGGCCGGCCCGTGCTCAGGTGTTAGCTGCGGTATGTTATAGTCCTCCCAAAGCTCCTTTCTGGCACGTGCACAGACACGGTCTCTTTCTGGCAGGACACGGCGGGCTGTGGTGCTGCCCTGCTGGGCGTTGGCTGGCCAGGAGGTGCCACAGAGCAACCCAGCCTGGTTCTGTGCTGGACGCCACGCTCCCTCCCCTGTGAGCTCCTCGCCTGCCTGAATGAAGCTCTGATGCATCACTGCCCAGGTAGCGGAAGAATCTTTAGCCCTGGGCCACGGCGGGTGCCCGCGTCTCCTCACAGCGCTCTTGGCTGCCGGGCCCCATACACCCTCCCGGTGTTCTGTGGCCTCTCTCTTGAACCCTTTCTTCTGGGCGGGGCGTGCCGCACCGGACAGGAGAAAGTCCAGGCCAGATCTCCACAGTGCCAGCTGCTGGCCCAGGGTCCGCTGTGTGCAGGAGACAGTGCCCAGGTGTGGGGGGCCTGTGACTGCGGCTTCAGGGGGCTGCGCCACACCCATGTTTCTGATTTTGGCCCTTGCCACACCTGCGGTGTTCCTGGCTCTGCACCCAGGAATTAGTCCTGGCTGTGCTCAGGGAGGCGGGGATTGAACCTGAGTTGGCTGTGTTCAAAGACAGTGTCCTCCCCACTGTCTGTGGCTCGGCCCAGACCCAGGCCTGACCCCAGCCTTGCATGCTGTTCTGCACCTCATGCTCCTCCCAGCCTCTCCCTCGGCTGGCACCTGGCAGAGCCGTCCCGGGCAGGGCACTGTGCCGGGGAGTCGCAGGCTGTGTGAGGCTTGGACACGGGCGGGCTGGAGACTGTCCTGCCGTTCCGGTCCCCACCGCCCGCTCTGGCCACCTTCTGTCCTTGAGTCTGGTTCTCTGATGAACTCCGAGTCTTGCTTTGTCCGTGGCGCTCGGCTCCCGCTCTGTTCACCCCGGATCTCATCAAGGCAGCCTGAGTCTTCTGTTTCAGATGTTTGTGTTTATGAGAACTAATGTTCGGCCTTGCCTTGGGAGAGAGAGGACAAGTTGCTGCCCCTCGGGTGGGGGACGGGCTGGCGCCCTGGAAGAAGGTCGCGGCTGTGCCAGGCACTCGCACGATTCATTCGGGCCGTCTCGGCGCTATGCCGCCGAGATTGGCACTGTTATATTATTCATGGCAGCGATCACATATGCCCTCGCATTTAATACAGAACACAAGAGGCTCACCTAGCATGAACAGAAAACCTCAGATTGAAAGTGTGGATGCCATAAAAATTTTAAGATGGAAATGTGCTATGCTTGGACTTTGAAACAAAAAGTGTTTGAAGTATTTATTATCTATTTTTTGGGGTTTTTGGACCACGCCCGCTAGTGCTCGGGGCTTATTCCTTGCTGTGTCCAGGGCTCACTTCTGGGGGCCTGGGGGAAGCACTCGGGGAGCTGGGGACCGAACCTGGGAGCGGCGCAGAGGCAGCCTCCCTTCCGCCGGCCTCGGTCACGAGCAGTGGGTGGGCAGCGGGCGGGCGTCTCCACATTCGTGCCTAGCGGAGCCTCTGGACCTGTGCGGGACGCTGGAGAGAACCATCGAGAACGACCCGAAAGGCTCGCCGCCCCCGGGCTGCTTCTTGGAACAGTCGAGACTGATGTCACGCGTCTTGTGCTGTGTCCCACACGCCAGTGACATTCCACGGGTGACCTTTGATGATGAATTTTCTTGCCCTTTGTAGGGGAGTGGATGAGGAGGCGGTGCTGTACTTCACAGGACGCTAAATTTACCAAACTTTCTCAAATTTGAATTTTCTTAAGGGGGAAAAATGTCAAGTGATTGGCAAGTCCTGGACACCCGCTTGGCATTTTAATGGCACGCCCTTCGCGGGCTCGGTGTGGGGGGGCAGGCGAGGCAGGACGTGTGGCTTTTCTCGTCCTCTGCCGGGCCTGCAGCCGCGTGCGGCGCCCGGACTCTTCATGAGTTTGTAGTGTGGAGATGCTTTTGTTTGGTTTGGGGGCCACACTCAGCAGTGTTCAATACTTACTCCTGGCTCTGTGCTCAGAGATCGCTCCAGGCAGGCTCAGGACCATATGGGGCATTAGGGATCCAACCTAAGTTGGCTGCATGCAAGGCCTGTAAGTACCTGTATACACCCGGCAGAGCCTCGCAAGAAGCCAGACAACCCCCCCACTCCATGACGGCCGCCATCTTCCACAGCCAGACTCCCCTCTTGTCAGAACTCCACCCAGTAGAAGAGCTGAAGCACAACCCAACTCATGCGGCCGCTGCACGGTTCATCAATAAATGCTGGAGATCAGAGGTACAAGAATCAGAGGTACAAGAATATGCCACCCGCACGGCAGAGCCTGGCAAGCTACCTGTGTCGTATTTGATATGCCAAATACCAGTAACAATTATAGACCTCATTCCCGTGACCTGATGGGATGGTTTGAGACTCTTTTTGTTCCTGTTGCAAGCAGGTGCCCTTGGGCTCTACTAGCATGAGACAGGTCATATGGAGATGTTACTGGGGCCCGCTTGAGCTTCCCTTAAACGCTGTTAACTGGGGCCGTGTACGGACAGTGCCAGGCACAGCCTGTTGGGGGGACGCCGATCCCTTGCAGGCTTCTGGAAAGAAAATGATCGTCCCTCAGAATCTCGAGGCTCTGAGGGTCGCTTTGCTGTCGAGAGAGAGGTTCCGGGACACCCTGTGTGAGGCTGCCTTTGAGGACCGCCGGTCAGCCTTGGCCAATGGCCCCCCACCCCTGCTCTGTGTTGAGAAGGTGACGTCTCACTGCAGGGGGCTTCCGAGAGCCAGTGTGGGAGGTGGTGCCAGGTGCTGCCCATGGCAAGGCTTCGGGGAGGGGTCAGGAGGTGGCCCCAGGCCAGCGCCCCCTGCCCAGGACTGGTAGCAGCCGGCCGGAGAGCGTGGTGTGGTCAGGTGTTGCGCGCCCTGTGCAGAATCATGTTGGGCGCAGGTGGAGTGGGGCGGGGGCGCTCTTCCGGTTCATCCTATCATTTAGGTCACTTCAAGGGTTGGTGGAAATGAGGAAGGAGACAGTTCTTTGGCAGAGCTGGAAGCGGTGTGACTATTTCCAGCCCGCTCTGGAACCCGCGCTGGTGCCTTCGAGAAGGCAGAAGCGTCACATGTGGGGGCTTCTCGGGGCTTTGCCAGGCACCGCGGTGGAGTTCAGGGCACGCGCCATTTCTCTGCACCAAGTGTGCCCTCGGAACGCCGCCCCAGAGCCTCCAGGGGGCCGTGGTGCCACCTGGCCCGCCCGCCCAGCCTTCTCCGCCTGTCTTGATTGGAAGCAGGGGGTGGGGGTGGGTCCCGCGGCCCCCCCCCCTCGCCCCCCGCTGCCGCCTTCTGAGGGGGCTCGCCAGCAGGGCTTTCCGCACCTCATTATCGCCACAACCTGAGTGGGTTTGCAAATTAATTGATGTGGGAGGGGGCATCTGCTATTGTAAGAGCCTTAGCGGTGGCAGAGATGAAATAAAATAGTGTTACTACGGTAAGCTGGTAAGCGCAGAGCCCCAGGTGAGGGCGCGGCCGGACCTGCTGGGCGCTCCTTTGCTTTGCTCTGTTTTCTTGGTTATAGGTTTTCTTTTCTTGAAAGGAACTCAAAAGGGAAATGAGTAACCAGGACCCGGGCCGGCTCCTCGCCCCTCCCGGGATGGCCGCCCTTCACCCCGAGGCCGGTGGCCACCGTCGCTGCTTTCTCCTGAGGGACTCCACTCTGATCGCTGGCATGGGGCCAGCTGTGGGCCCGCGGTGGACGGTGAAGCCGGCACGCTCCTGCGCCTCTCCTCCACCTTCTTCTCTTCTCTTCAGAGGCCTGGGCCCTCCGCGCTGGGCCTGCAGGTGGTGGCGCTTTCTCTCTGTGAAGTGGTTTGTGTGTTGTGGGGGTGTCTCCCCCCACACGGCCTGTCTGCCCGCTTCAGTGGCCGCTGTGCCCGGCCTCCCCCCGACCCCCTCCTACGGGCACTAGGCATGTGATGGGAAGGGTCTGGGGCACCGAGGAAGCTGCCTCCGGTCTGCCGGCTCTGACTCCCGCCGTCCGCTGGCCTGGCCTGCGGCTCGTGACTTTGTTAAGTTGGTGCCTAAATGCGATGGGCCACACTGCCCGTGCCGCTCTCCTGCTCGTGCCGCTCACGCGGTGTTGGCACGGCGCTGAGTCGCCCTAGACGGTCTGGAGGCGTTTCCTCAGAGGTGGGGAAGGCTGAGTCTTGGGGAGAAACTCCTGCCCCCTTCTCGAACCGACATGCCAGACCTTGGTCTTGGCCGCTCTCACGGTCCGGCCTCAGCCAGCTCTTTCCGGGCGCAGGTTGAGGGCAGGGGTTCCTGCCGGGCCAGGGCCGTGCCAGCCGGGCTTTCCTCTCAGCCACGCTCCCCTCAGTGGTGGACCTGCTGCCCTGCGGTGGACAGGAAGGGCTGGGCTGGACGCTGTCCCCTGAGGCGTGGTGTGACCTGCGGTGGACAGGGAGGGCTGGGCTGGGCGCTGTCCCCTGAGGCGTGGTGTGACCTGCGGTGGACGGGGAGAGCTGGACGCCGTCCCCTGAGGCGTGGTGTGCTGAGGACCAAGTACTCGTGACCCCACACCGTGGTTCACGCGGAGGCAGGGCCTTCGGGAGGAAGTCCGCTGGGCCCCCGAAACAGCACAGCCTCTGTGTCAAAGGGCCATGCACAGTTTTCCTCAGGGCCGTAGCTCATCCTGTGGGCCGTGGACGCCCAGCCCCGAGGCCTCACGGAGACCCGACCGGGCAGCTTGTTTGAGCCATCACAGGTCGCCACCACCTCAAAGAGGCCATTCTGCTGAGGGAGAGGCCTTGCCCGTGACCCCAGCCGCCCCCTGTGGCCCCTGAGCACCGTCTGGGCGGCCCCAAACAGAAGCCAGCCTCAGCTGTTCTGCCCTCTGAGGGAGCCCTGGGTTCCCGGAGAGGCGCCGCGGCCCTCTGCTCCACAGCACCCCACTCTCACCTGCGCCCACAGCGACAGCTTTCCGACCCGCACCCGCCACCCCCCACCCTGCCCGCCTTTTTTGCAAGCGCAATGCAAAAACGCAGCTCACAAGTCTGTTTCCCTGCCTTATTAAAACATCATTTCCCCTGCCTGGCTGCAGATTTCTGTGCTAAATCACAGGGCGGCAGCTTGTTCAAACAGACGTTATTCTTGTTTGGGGCGCTGTGGGCCGGTCCTCCTCCCGTCCTCCCGGCTTCCTGCTCCTAACCCTCCTGCCGAGGCCGTTCTTATTAAATATCATAATTTGTTCATTGGAGAGTTATTTGTAAACTTAATTAACTCTCTGTCAGTGTCTGAGTTAATTTTCCCCTTTAGTTCCAGCCGCCCTGGCCCGGGCCTGCTGTACGCTGGTCTGTCTGTTAAAGACTTGGTAAATAGTCCTGAAATGCCAGTCAGTGATGTATGGGCCTCTTTAACATTTCTTTGATTTATGTGCAGTGCTGTGGAAAAAGGCAAAGAAAGCAAATTATATGGCGAAAAATGTTGCCAATCTTCACTTTTTTTTTACTCTTGGTTTTAAAAAAGTACACTTATCAATCAACTCTGATGGATTTTCTTCTTTATACAGATTGAAAATTTAACTCTGTGGAGACTCACCGCCCGTTCTGAGTTTGCCTCATCAGGTGCAACTTCGGTACTGTGGGGCGGGTCCGCACCAGTGGTCCTGGGGCCACTTCCGGGGCCCCGCTCCAAGAAGAGGCCCCTCCACCCATCGCAGCCTTGTCTGAGACCCTGACTCCTGGGTGCGTGTCCTCACTGCCAAGGGCTTCTGTGCGCTTCCTCTGAGGCACGGACTGGGCCCCGTAGACAAGCTCGAGTCGGAAGACAGCTAGCGGGTCCCTCGAGAGCGCGGCGTGTTCACCTGCTAGCACAGGCAGTCCTGGAGCAACCTGGGACTTCTGGGACCCCTGCAGAGATTCTGTCCAGGTTGAATGCGGGACCCTGAAACCGAATGCTCAGGGCGTGCCCCCTGGGGGAGACCGAGGGAGCTGATAGCTACCCGTGTTGTATTTGATATGCCAAATACCAGTAACAATTATAGACCTCATTCCCATGACCTGATGGGATGGTTTGAGGCTCTTTATGTTCCTGGAGCAAGCAGGTGCCCTTGGGCTCTACTAGCATGAGATAGGACATATGGAGATGTTACTGGTGCCCGATCGAGCAAATCTATGATGAACGGGGAAGACATTGATACAGTGATACAGTGAAAGTACTTTAGGGGTGGTGCCTTGGTCTGTTCTCTGCCTCCTCAGGGCTGCGTGTGATAGGGTGGGGCCCTGGCTGCCTTCACTGCTGCTGTCTTCTTTATTTATTCGCTTGGCAAATGTGTGTGCTGTGCATGTGTGCTGTGCATGCGTGCATGTGTGTGTGCTGTGCATGTGTGTGCTGTGCATGTGCGTGTGTGCTGTACATGCGTGTGTGCTGTACATGCGGTGTGCATGTAAGTGTGTGCTGTGCATGTAGTGTGTCCCTGTGTGCCCAGGGCTGTGTTCTGTGCAGGGTTCGCGTGGCCACCAGGAGAGCGGCAGGTGGCGCATGTGTGCCAGGGCTGTGCAGGAACTGTGCCCTCAGGCTGGAGCCCGTGGGTTTGCAGTCCATGCTCGGGCGCCCCCCCGTGGTGGCCGTGGTACCCGGTGTGGGAGTACTTTGCACGCGCTGGTGCCGTGGCCACAAGAAGCCGAATGAGGAGACGCTCAGATGAGACCTGCACGGCAGGAAGTCACACAGCCGCACTCAGGGCAGGGGCCGTGCAGGGAGAGGAAGCCGGCCGGGCTGGTGGTGTGCAGCAGGGAGGCGGGTGCTCGCTCCGTGGGCGCGTGCTGGGCACGCTCTGGGTCGGCGTCGTGTTGGCTGCAGGGGCTCTGCCTGCCGGCTCTGGCTCGTGGCCCCTGCCCAGAGCTCCCGGGGACTGACCGGGTTTTGGGTCACTCTAAAGGTGCGTTTCCAAGACCTCCTCACCTGTGCAGCACCTGCGGTGGGCGGGGCGGCCAGTGAAGGCCCGTCCCCCGAGCGCAATTCCCCAAGCAGACGGCGGCACTGTGTCAGGTATCGGCGCCCACGCATGAGTGGCGCTTTGACTTTGAGAACTTTTCATCCGTTTTTACACTGGGGGCATGATGGCTGTGCTGGCAGACTCCCTTCCCGGCCTCCGTTTCTGGGGTGTGAGACAGCAGAAGGTGCCGGGGGCGGGGAGGTGGGGGGGGAGGTGTGCGCAGCTTCCTAGGCTAAACGGCAGCCGGGCAGGGCGGTTCGAGCAGTGGCTGCCGACGGTCGGAAGGAGGAGGCAGAAGCCAGGGCCCGCGGAGGGCTGCGCCCAGGAGCCGCCAGCTGTTCCTCTGGTTCTTTTCGATGTTCTTGGAGGGGGCGGCCGCCCGGGCCGCCCTAGCTCCGCATTTGGAGCAGCCCAGCTCCCCCAGCTCACCACCACGTCTTCCGAGCCGGACGGTGCAGTGCCGGGACCCCTGTGGGTGGGGCCCTGGGCACTGTTTCCCAGAGCTGTGTCCTGCTCCTGTGTCCCCCTGCTCTCTGCTCTCCGCCTTCCCTGGACCTGCTGCAACGCCGATGTGGCGGAGCCGGCCCAGAGGGTGTTTGTCGGTTCTGTCACTTCACACTTCACAGGAACCTTTGGAGGCTGAATCCCTGCTTTGATGTTGGGTCTCCCCGAGCTGCCTGTGAGGAAGGTGTTAACTCATTCGCTCACTTTGAGAGTCCTCCGTGCGGAGCCGGCCAGTGCAGCGGTCACAGCACAGCACTCCTGCTGTCTGCCTCAGTTTCCTTGTGAGTAAAATACCCCAAATAGTGCCTCCTTCCAGCGTGATCTTTTAGCAGTGGGGTACGTGAAATAATCTCTGTCTCTGTCTAGACTGTTTTGGTGTCCGCCGGCACCGTGCGCAGACACGCAGCTTAGCAGGGAAGACCAGCTTTTCCCAGTGTGCCTGGAGCCACATTCTCCCAGACTTGTCTCTGACTGGCCGCTGTGCTCTGTGTCCATCAGGCCAGCACTGTCCTTGGTGTATCACCAGGCACAGGGGCTCCACCTCCTGGTGTGTGCAGGTCTGGGAGCTCCAGAGCAGGGAAACTGCCGCGGGTGCACAGCGCCCCGCTGGGCCTCCCTCACCTCGCTCAGCGCCCTGCAGCCAGGCACCCACTTCCCTTGCTTCCTGTGGGTGAAGATGAGCAGCGTGGGCCCCTGGGTCCGAGGAGACGGCTGTCATGGAGATGTGGCGTGAACAGCCCTGGGCGACTCGGAAGGTCGGAGCCCACCCGGCCTGTAGGAACACGTGACTCGTGGCCGTGTCAGGAGCCGAGGAGATCTGCTCACTCCCGTAGGTGCTCCACAACCCTCTTATTCTACACACCCAGGTAGAAGTTTCTGCACAGGGGTCAGACATCACCGCCAGGGGTCACTGGCCACCCCTCACGGCCACTGCTGCTCTGCCCCAGGCTCCTGTGTTTGTCACGGATTTTACTTGAGTTTTTCGGCATCAGCCGGAGGGTCACCACCTACCAGTATCACTAATTTTGACCAAGTCTCAAAATTAGTGGCTGTGCCTGAGGCGGCATCGTGGCGCTGCTGGGCCACTTCCAGTGCCGCGACTCTACTGTCCCTCTGTCCCTTCTGTCCCTCTGTCCCTTCCAGGCTGCGCCCCAGTCGCCCCGGAGATGATAGACTGGCTGTCCCCCGAGCACAGCTGGCTGAGTGCACTGCTGTCTTATTCTTGGCGTGGAGACCGCACTCCAGAGGGTTGGGGGGGTCAGACCCAGGATGCCCCTCGCGGACACACCCCCCGGCTGTGCCCCTGGCCTCTCGCTGTCACCCAGAGCTGCTGCGTGTCCTGGTTCAGCACCTGATGTGAGGGGACAGAATCTGACAGAGGTGGTCGGTGGCCAGTCTGGTGAGAACTCACACTTCCTGGCCCCACTGGGCGCCGTGTCGGGCACCTGCGCGGGCTCTTCGTCTTTGTTCATCCGTGGGGGGCCTTGCTCGTGGCTCTCCCCGTCCCAGGAGCTCCAAGGCGTGCCTGAGGGAGCAGCTCTGTCCTGGGAGAGAAACTTCCCGAGCCGGGCGCCCGATTCACTCCTGCTGCACCGGAGCTCGGCCCTGCTGCCTCTGGGCCCAGCCCAGCCTCCGCTTGGGGTCCCTGGTCCATCTCCCGCCCTTCCTGGACCTCCCTCTGTGGAGTCGGGATCACGGTGGTGCTGACCTTCTTCCCTTTGTCTCTGCCGGCGCCCCCTTCCCAGTCTTCCTGCTGAGGTCTGGTGCAGTGCTGCAAGGGGCACACGGGCACACAAGGGCTCAGGGCACACGGGCACAGGGGCATACAGGGCACACGGGGACGCAGGGACACAGGGCACACGGGGGACGCAGGGCACACGGGGACGCAGGGCACACAGGGACGCAGGGCACACGGGCACAGGGCATACAGCGCACACGGGCACACGGGCACGCAGGGACGCAGGGCACACAGGCAGCATCCACAGTCCTCTTGCCATGTTCCGGGTGATCACTTTGGGAACTTCGAAAAAACCCGGTAACTGCTTCTCAAGCGCACGACTCTGAGCAGTCCCCAGCCGGAGCCCAAATTAGCTCAGTGTCTACACTGCGGTAGGGACGCCGACCCTGGTTTCTCTGTGGGAAAACAGCCCTCGGCCTTTGGGGGGCAGGGAGACAGTTGGGGGCTTCTGTTCAGTTGCAGGGAGTAGAAACGCTCGGGGTCTGCTTCTTCCTCTGCCTTCCCTGAGTCTGGGGTGAGCGAGGGCAGCGCTGGTCGCCGGTCAGTGGTACCCGCCGGTCAGTGGTGCCCGCTGCCTGGCAGGGACCATGTTGGTCGTCGGTCAGTGGTGCCCGCTGTCTGTCAGGGACCATGTTGGTCGCCGGTCAGTGGTGCCCGCTGTCTGGCAGGGACCATGTTGGTCGTCGGTCAGTGGTGCCCGCTGTCTGTCAGGGATCATGTTGGTCGTCGGTCAGTGGTGCCCGCTGTCTGGCAGGGACCATGTTGGTCGTCGGTCAGTGGTGCCCGCTGCCTGGCAGGGACCATGTTGGTCGTCATCAGTGGTGCCCGCTGCCTGGCAGGGTGCCCGATTTTTGCCATGTATGAGGTTTGCGAAGAGCCTCCCTCACTCTGCCACCTTTATCGGGAGCCTTTGGGGTCTTGTTCAGTGTTTGTGTTCGGGAAGTTTTGGGTGTGTCCCATGGGGAGGGTCTGCCTCTCCGAAGTCAGGCCAGGCTGTGATTTCAGATCATTCTGTCTGACGCAGAGTACAAGAGCCAGGTGGGTCTGTGGGACCCCTGGGGGCTTTGGGATCTGCCAGTGCCTGCCGGCGGGCAGAGCGCTGGGGTGCTCTGACGGGTCACCGGGGACAGGGAGCCCGGACTGGCCATGTGTTTCCCCGGGAGCCCCCGCCGCTCCCCTCCTCTGCCCTCTCTCCTCGCCTCTCCCTTGTCTCCTCTGCTCACTTTACAAGTGGCCCCCGCAGCCGCTGCCTCCGTTTTTAGCCCCGCCGCCGCCTGCTCCTGGTGGATCTGCCCGGCTGCTGAGTGGGGGGGATGTGCCAGCCGATCGGCGCCGCCCGAGTCTGGGCGCTCAGGCACAGCTGCTGTGCAGACGGAGCAGTTGTGGAGGAGCCTATTAATAAAGGTGTGACGCGGGCCCTTCCAACGCGACCTGCACCCCCAGCCCCGCAGAGAAGCCGTGGCCGTCCTCCCTGTGCCTCCTGGGCGGCTCTGCAGTGTGTCCAGCCGAGGGTCCACAGGAAGGGCAAGCCCTGAAGCCTGTTGAGGGCAGGGCAGGGCAGCAGATGTGGGCAGGCACGACCTCGCGGGGCCATCTGCAGAGGGAGTCGAGGCGTGCAGTGTAGCTGGTGTATGGCGCGAGCCTGTGGGCACCCTGCTCCTGTGCGGTGACCACCAGGCGGGCAGTCTTCAGAGATCAAAGCAGGAGATGCTCATAGCATTTTCTAATACGTGGATTAAACCCCCTCTCCCCCAACAATGGGGTTTATGGCATTTTCTGTTGCTGTTTGCCTGGCGCAGATAATGGCGAGCTGCCGGCCTGGTGCTTTTCTTGAGTGATGTTCAAAGCGCTTCCTCGGAGCTGGAGACAGACATTTCGGTAATGAGGGGCAAAGGTCTCTGCGATCCAAGTGCCGCAAAGTGAAGCCTCTCCTGCGAGTGTTGCTTCGGCTGCAGGGCTGGGGGCTCTGTGGCTGCGAGATCCCAGATGAGCTGCGCGAGCTCTTGGCGGCCACACACCCTCCCCACTCGGGCGGCCACACACCCTCCCCACTTTGGGGCGGGCCAAATACCCTCCCCACTCTGGGTGCAGTGTGAAGCTGGTAAAAACAGAAACCCCGTTTCAAAGGGAAATTTCCTGGTGTTCCATAGTCAGTAATCGCTGCCCCAGGTCCTGTGTTATTTATAGCCACGCCTGGAGGTGCCTAAAACACGCCAGTGGACACAGTGGACAGACGGGGATGTAAGCAGAGGAGGTGGGAGGGGCCTGATTGGAAGCTTCCAGAATGTCTTTCCTCAGCCAGAGGGTCCAGCTAGAGACAGGTCGGGGTCTCGCCCTGTCTGTGGAAGAGGCGATTTCTGGAATAAAGTGAGCCTTCCCTTCAAGTTCGAAGAACGCCCCTCCCCCTTAAAGGAAAATGCTCTTCAGCGTGAGACAAGCCCCCTGGCCATCCTGAGAGGGCTGGATGCCAGCTTGTATATCTGCAGCAGGATGGCCACAGCACACTGCGGGGCTGACTGACCGCCACCTGCATGGTCAGTGCTCAGGAGGACTCCAGTACAGACCTCTCAGTCTGTCCGCCCCGGGACACCAGCGTGTTCGGGCCGGTGTGAGTAAGGCCGTCCCGCTCCGCCCGGTGATCTGAGGCGTCCTCTGACACAGGCCTTGAGTCCGACCTGTGTGTCGTAGAAGGTGCCTGGGAGCGCTCGGAGAAGCGTCGCCCGCTTGTTCTCCTTCCCGTCCCTCTGCACGTCAGGGACGGGCTGGGCTGACTCCGCCTGGCCCTGGCCATCCTGTGTATTGGATCCGACTCAGTGCGGCCTCGAGTCTGGACTTGGCTGTAGCAGATTCTGTAGAGACGGGCTCATTCTCCTCTCAGGAGGCTGTGGGCTCTCCTGCGCTGTCCGAGGGAGCTCCTACAGCCGTTGCTGCTGCTCTTCCTGCCGGCGCCCCGCCCTGCGAGGGGTCAAGGGCAGAGCCGCGGCCCCTTGGAAGGACTGGGAGTGCTCGGGCAGGACTGTCCGGACAGCACCAGGCCCCGGACCCCTTCTGGGCACAGGCTGCCTTTGTGTGTTGGTGTCACCAAAACCGCCGCTGGGAAAAACAGGATCAAGTTTCCCAACCCTTCTACCGTGTTTTCCCCAGATCAACACAGGCAGCTAAAGCTCCCGTAGTGAGATACGGTCGACAAGGAGGAACTGAGGTTGAGAAGTGACCGAAAAGCCTGGGCTAGTCACAGGGAAGAGCGTTTGGAACGGATGTGAGGGGCTGGAGCCCGAGGAGGTGGTCTCAGAGCCAGAAGATGTGAAACAGCGATTGTTGCTGGGGGCGGGTCAGTCCGTGGGGACCTTCCCTTCCCCCAACCCAACACCATTCCCTTCGGCAGCTCCAGGCAGATGGTTCCGGCCCCTCCACTTTCACTTTCCTCAAGCTGCTTGGTGGAGAAATGAGCTTGGGTAGAAAAATCCTGTTAGAAGTTTTGGTAGGTTGCTTTGAAAAGCGTTCCCGTGCCGCAGACATTTGGAGTGGAGTGTGTTTATTGAAGTATATTTTTTATAGAAAATATTACGGAACCTGTAATTGAAACTTATGGCAGCATTTTGGGGAGTGCTGCGTTCTTAATGTTAATTTGTGGGTTAGCTCGCAACTCCCTTCTGTTGTTTTAGAACCATTGGCTGAGCGAACGTTTTCCAGGAGTCTCTTCAGCTCTCAACTGTGTTTCACGGAATGAAGTATTTGGTGCGTAAATAATGTATAAAACCGATTGGCTGGGAGCTGCCCGTCACTTTTATTAACTTTGACCCTTTCCCCCATTCTAAAGACAGTTTGGTAAATATTTAATGCCCCCATAGATCCTGACAGTTGGATCTGTGTTCCTGGAATCCGGGATACGGAGACAAGATTAGCAGATGTTGTCCAATGACTGAGTCAGCTCTCGGGGCTGGGGCTGGCTCTGGGAGAGGGAGGTCAGTGTGGTCCTAGAGGTGGCCACGGCTGGCAGTGTCCAGCCCCCTCAGAGACGGTCCACGGTGAACACGCCTTCCTGCTGCTGATTGGTTTGTGCAGCGCTCAAGGTGCCTGGTGGGCAGAACCCACCCACTCGGCCCGCTGAGTAGGAAGGAAGGGCTGAGCTTGCACGGCCTGATGCAGGGCAGGGAGGAGGGTGCAGAAGCTGCCAGCCTCTGCGTCCACTCGAGAGCCTCCTGCCAGCCTCTGCGTCCACTCAGAGCCTCGTCATATTGCACTCGGTGCAGATTCCCGAGGGCGGATCGAAACCCAAGTCGCTGACACTTTGAAACATTGTCTTTCAAACTTATACTGTCCCTTGTTCCCATTGATTTCCCATGGAAGGAACCTGTAGGAGAAAAACAAATCTGAGCAAAATTCATGGGCCGAAGATGACTTGTTAGCGCCAGACCCCCCCCCAGAAGAACTCCGTCTGTGTCGTGTCATATGTCTTTGTCTTGTCTTGGGCGGCCTAAGGCTCCCTCGTAGATCGACCAAGTAAATCAAGAGCCTCTTAAAAAGCAATACGGATGCTCCGAGCACAGCCGTCCCAGCCTTGCGGGGTCACTGGCGGCTTGTTTTTATAGCCACTTTCAAGGGAGCACATCATTTCAATTGGTTTTGTTTTGTTTTTTTTTTCCGCTCGATTTGTGTGCAGACCAGCGGCTGTAGGTGAAGCCATCTGTTTCTCCAAGCCTCGTTACCCATCCAGGCCCAGCCCTCCGCCATGGCCGTCGCTGTTTCTGCTCCTGGGCGTGGGCCACTGGCCGACTGCAGTCAGCAGAGGCGATCCGCGCTTCCAAGGAGCGTTCTGAAGAGAAATTGATTGAGAGCTTCCGAACGAGTTGCGATTTGTGTGTTTGGTTACTTCTAAATAAATGTTTGAAAGCCCTTGCCTAATCTGCGGCGGACGAGGAAACATATTGGGTGTTAGAGATGATCTCAGTCTAAAACTTCGGAGCTTGGCATTTTCACAGTGGAGCGTTTTATTTACATCTGTTCGAGACTGGGCTAGCTTTCAAGGGTAGCTATGATAGAGAGGTTGGTGACAGCTCACGGTCACGGAGGAGTCGAGTCACCGGCAGTGTCAGCTGGACGCTCGGCATTGTTGGCGAAGAAAATGCCGGGATGCACTTTCGCAAGATCCTGGTGGCCAGACTTGGGGTGGCGGGTGTGGGCCATGGAGGGCTTCGGTTCCTAGAGGACCGCAGCTCCCCGCAGTGCTGCTGCCCACCGGGAGGACCCCCAGGTGTCGGCTCACCAGAAGCCGCTGGCAGGTCCAACTGAAATGTGTGCGTTAGCTCAGTAAGGTGGAATTTCAAAGAACTTCTAAAAAAATGTATATAATTTTTTTTTTTGTTTCTGTGCCCAGGGGCTTGCTCCTGGCTCTGCTCAGGGGTCTCAGGAGACCAAATGGCCTGCCAGGGCTTGAACCTGGGTCCACGGCATGCAGGGGGGGCGCCCTGCCCATGTGCTGTTGCTCCCACCTCCAAGGTGGCATTTTTTTTTGTGCTATTTTTGGGTCCACACCAGCCATGCTCAGGGGTTACTCCTGGTGGTGCTCAGGGGACCCTGTGGGATGCCAGGGATTGAACCCAGGTCAGCTGTTTGCAAGGCAAACACTCTCCCTGCTGGACTGGCACTCTGGCCCTTGCGGTGGGATCTTTGAACAGTCGTGTTGGGTGTCGGAGCAAGTCGTGTGACTTTTCTTTCTCAGCTGGGAGTAAGGGCTCGAGAAGGGAGAGCCTCGCCCGAGTCACCGTAGAGCTGAGGTGGGGCTGTGTGGCTCGGGAGAGGAGCTGGGGGCCGGTGACCTGGGGGTGCTGTGTGTGGCCTCGGGAGAGGAGCTGGGGGCCAGTGACCTGGGGGGCTGTGTGGCCTCGGGAGAGGGAGCATGGTGGCGGGGGCTGTGTGTGGCCTCGGGAGAGGAGCTGGGGGCCGGTGGCCTGGGGGGACTGTGTGGCCTCTGGAGAGGCTGAGGGCCGGTGACCTGGGGGCTGTGTGTGGCCTCTGGAGAGGAGCTGGGGGCGGTGACCTGGGGGGGGGGCTGTGTGTGGCCTCTGGAGGAGGAGCTGGGGGCTGGTGACCTGGGGGGGGCTGTGTGTGGCCTCGGGGAGAGGAGCTGGGGGCCGGTGGCCTGGGGGGGGGCTGTGTGTGGCCCGGCCTCTGGAGAGGTTGTCCGTGGCTCTGAGCTGGGGTCTCGCTGCTTCAGAAGCTGGAGTCTGTGGTTCCATTATAAGCAAATGGGCCAGCGGCCAGAGTGCCCAGTCAAATTGTTTAAGGAAATTCTCTGGATGGTGTAAGAAGGGATGTGGGCTTTAAAGCCATTTAGAGAGAGAATCTAAGAAGAGAAGCAAGTGAAATTACCCCAGTCCTCACGCACTCGGCTGGCGCTGGTGGGTAGCGCTTAGCCTCTGGCATTGCCTTTGCATCCTCAGCTCCTGCTGGTCCTTAACACAGCAGGATGTTGTGACATTCTTTCCATTTCCCAGTTATTGGCACAGTGCGGGGGCTTCCAAGGGTGGGGGGGAGCAGCAGCGCCACGCGTCTGTATTTTGCGCCTTCTCTCCTGGGAACAGCGTCCTGGACGCGAGGGAGAGCGCGCGGTCTGTTGGGAACCAGGAGGACTGCGTGCATGCATGCACACGTGTGCGTATCTGTGCGTGTGTATGTGTATATGTGTGTGTGCATGTATATGTGTGTGCGTGTGTATGCGTGCGTTTATGGGGCGAGGCATGCTGCGTCGAGCCCCTTCCCGGCCTCACCAGCCCTTCTCTGCTCCAGTTACAGTACCACGCGGGCTTGGCGTCCGGCTTGCTGAATCAACAGTCCCTGAAGCGCTCGGCCAACCAGATGGGAGTGTCCGCGAAACGGAGGCCCAAGGCTCAGCCCACCACGCTCGTCTTACCGCCCCAGTGAGTAAGGCCTGCTGCGGGATCCTGGGCCCGGTGAGCTGCCCTGACGGCTCGCGAGCCGCCGCCGCTTTCTCTTACACCGCTGCTGTGTCCTGTCGGTGCTCATGAAGCAGCTTCATGTGGCTTTATTTAAAGCGCGTGTGACTTCTCCAGGTAGGGTTTGAAGATTGCTCCTAGCACGCCCCTGGCGGGACAGCCATCAGGACGGTGCGCTAATGTTTTTTCACACATTATACTGGGGGGGGGGGTCGTGACCTGTGGGGTCATGACTGGGACGTGACCTCAGGGTCATGCCAGGGAGTCCCGCCAGGAGTTCCAGAACCCCCTCAGGAGTCTCCTCAGGGCACAGCCACTCCCGAGGTGATGCCCTCCGGCTTCTGAGAGCATCACTCACTCAGGGCACAGCCACTCCCGAGGTGATGCCCTCCAGCTTCTGAGAGCATCACTCAGCCCTCATTGATCAGCCCTCATTGATCTGCAGGGGCTCGAGCGCTGTTTCCTTCCTTTGGGGGCTTTGGGCCACATTGGTATTATTTGGGAACTGCTCCCAGCTCTGCACTCAGGGGTCACTCGGGGTTCATGGTGCAGGGATGAAGCCCAGGCCTGCTCAGTGCTCGGCTGTGGAGCCGTTGTGCCGGCTGCTCCTGTCTGTCCCTGTCTGTCCCTGTTCTTCAGGCCTCATCGTCTGCTCGCCTCGCCAGGGCCTGGTCCTGTTGCGGCCTGTCTTTTGTCGTGGTCGATGAGTTTGTTTCCATGCAGGGTTATTCTGTGCTAAGAGCCTCTGGCTGGGGAATCAGGAGATGGCCTGGACCCTCCCTGCTGAGCGCCCGGTCTGCAAAGCTTGGCCTGGCTTTACCACGGCTTCCCGCTGGGGGCCCTGGCCTGGCTCCTGTTGCACCCTCTGTGTCTCCGGGCTCAGTCAGGAACCGGGTTTCATCTTTCCATTCCTGAGGTGCTTTTGCAGGTGAGTCTTGGTGTTCTCTGCTTAGGGTTAAGAACTCAGTTATTTTGTCACTTGCACTTGTCACTTGCATTCCGTTGTTCATCAGGACTGCTCGAGTGGGCGCCAGTAACGTCTCCATTCCCTGGGAATGAGGTCCATTGTTGTTACTATTTTTGGCATATCAAATACACCACTGGTAGCTTGCCAGGCTCTGCCGTGGCTCTGGGTTCATCCCAGGGGGCCCAGTCTTTTTCTATGTCAGACCATCAACCATCCAGGGCCCACAGGGCAGAGCCCTGGGTGTAGACAAGCCTGTCTCCTGTCTGCCACCTGCCAACGCAGTCAGGCACCGCAGCCACACGTGCAACACCTCGAGAGGCATAGTACAGTTATTTTACATTTGCAAATACTTGAGATTAGCAAAAAATGATGGCTGTTTGATGAGCTCAGATATGTCATCGCCCGGCACTGTCTGGGCCCCTGGAGTGTGAGGAGAGGCAAGAGAGGTGTGCACCGGCTCCGGAAACTGTTTCCTTACTGGGGAAATGGGAGAAGCACCCCGAAACTTGCGAGTGCCGGGGCCTTGCTCTGCTTGGAGTGTGGGGACGGTTTTTTTTTTTCTTTTTGGGTCACACCCGGCAATGCTCAGGGGTTAGTCCTGGCTCTGCACTCAGGAATTACTCCTGGCGGTGCTCGGGGACCATATGGGATGCCGGGAATCGAACCGGGCTGGCACAGGCCGGCCGCGTAAGACAAACGCCCTACCCGCTAGGCTATCGCTTCGCCCCCTTGTGTGGGGACATGTTGAGTGGCGCCAGGAGGCCTTGTGAGGACAGTGCAGGGGGCAGGGGTGTCCCGGGACTTGTAGGGGTCTGGAGACCACTGTTCTGGGATTTCCAGTGAGTGGCTGCTGCCAGCAAGGGGCACTCGGACTAGCCGCTCTGGGCATCTGGGCGTGTGTGGAGCCCCCAGAGCGCGTCCCCCCTGGGTCAGCAGGAGGGCGAGAGCCTGCTGAGACTGGAGAGACTCTGATGGCCCCTGAGCCTGGAGCCAGGGAGCCTTCGTGTGGACTCTCTTGACAAAAGTCGGTTCTCGGTCCATCTGTTCCCGCTTGTTAATTTGCATTGGCTCGAGACCTGTTTACAGGTGACAGGCGAGCATGCGGACACTCAGCCACTATTTTAAGCGCCGCGATCAGCAGGCTGGTCTCGTGCCAGAAAGGCAGAAAGAAAGAGGTTCAAGACTGTCATGATAAATTTATAATAAGCCCCTCAAAATACGTGATTTCAAAGAGGGATGTGTTTCCTGTGCCTAAGAATGCGGCGTGGAAACTTTTTCCTGTCCTTGGTCACTGGTTTCCTGTGAAAGTTGATGACTGCCTTCAACGCTGGGAGCCTCCGGGTCGCAGGCGCCCAGGAGGCCTCGCACATGCTAGCCCAGGAAGCAGCTTGTGGTTCTGAAAGGCAGCTGCTGAGCTTTACTGGACACGTACCACATGCCCCTTCCCTGTGTTGCGAGCAGGGTAGAAATACCCCTCATCGGGTGCTAAAGATAGGCTGTAGCCAGTGTGGAATGAAAATGAAGATAAGGCTGTGTATGCTTACGGAATGTGCCCAGTACAAACATCCTCAAATACTGTAATGTTCTTATCAGGTCCTAGGATGGATCTGATAAGGATCCATCTTATCCTTAAGCTCTTAGGATGGATCTTAAGGATTGAGGTAACCTCATTCAATCTTTGGAATACTTAAACCTTAAACCTGCGTTTTAGTTAGCCGTGTGTGGTTTATTCTGTAGACGACTAGCAACGAAAACTTTCATCTGTAGCACGATGGTCGTAAGGAAAGAGTCAGTAAGGAAACCCATGAGCCCACCTGTGAAACATCACCCGAATACCCCCGTCTCCAAACTGTCTGTGGGCGCCATGCCAGAGTAGTTTAAAATTTTGTGCAATTGGTTTTTATGTGGGTGGGTGGGTCGGAGATCACGAGGCAGCTCCCACTCTGGGTGCCTGAGTGCTGGGGCGCAGGCCACGTGGCAGGTGAGGGTTGCATCCGGGATCTGTCTTCCCCGGCTTGGGGCTTTAGCAGGAGAGGGTTACGAGTCCGTTGCTCACTGTGGGGCCCGGCATGGCTGGAGGCACCAGCTCAATCTGCAGGTCTCGGCCTGGCCACTGGCCGCTGACGGTGGGTGGGCTCGGACATCCCTCCCGGAGCCTCGCCCTCGCCTGAGCAGGCTGTACGAAGCTCCCCCCATCCGCATGGGTGCCGCGTATCTCCGGGGCATGGCAGTGGCGCTTCCTGAGAGAACTGCCGGGCATCCTTTCTGGCACTAGGCCTCAGAAGACAGTCCCACCGTGTGAGGGTGCTAGGGACCGAGGGGGGGGACGCGGGCCTGTGGAGCCCGCTGGGGTCGCTGACGAGAGGCTTCAGCAGGGGCGCGAAGGAGCCGCAGCCCGTGTTCTGCACAGAGCAGCGCCGCGGTCACCAGCGGTGTCCCTGCTGCTCAGGGAGCACAGTGGGCAGGGCCCCCACCCTCGCTGGCCACTTCTGCCTCGCCATCAGCAGTTCCCTTCCCAGAATCCCCGGAACTTGCCACCATGGTCACCCCCACTTCTCCCCCCGCCATGTCCCGGTCACTCCAGCCCACCTCCCGGGACTCGCCACGGCCCCCCAGCGCCCCCCCAAACACGCCCCGCCCCCAGCCCTTTCCTGCCGCTGTGTCTCTGCTTTCACTGCCGCCTCTGCTCTGCTGCGGCCCCTTGACCGCCCCAACTTCCAATTCTCTCCCTGTCCCCCAGATCTGCTCTGCTGGAAGTTCCCGCAAACATTTTCTTTTCAACGCTGCCGTTTCTCACTGTGGATGGGCAGCGCCCGGTGTTCCTCGAGGTTCTGGACACTTCCTGCTCTGTGCCAGAGCCGTCTCGTGCCAGAGGGCTCAGGGAACCTTCCCTTTGTGATCCGGTTCCTCCATGACGTCAGTGCGAGGACCAGCAGCAGTGACAGGACCCAGCCAGCCTCGGGCCCCTGCCCGCTCGAAGGGCTGAGGGCTGCCGTGGAGAAAAGGCCCCGCAGGGCGGGGGCGGCCAGCAGACTCCTCCCGCTTTGGCCGAGACCCCTGGTGCAGCCACTCTTGGCTCAGAGCGAATCGGAGCAGCCCATTTCCTGCTCCCTCCGGCACTCTGACTCCCAGGTTGGGTCCGGGGTCTCCAGCTGATCGCTCCGAGCGGGGCAGTTGCCGCTGCGTCTCTTCACCGAGGCGTGACACCTCGGCGCGTGCCGGGCAGAGCAGGGCAGATGGCCGGACCCAGCTCCTGTGGCTTCCTGGCCCTGAGCTCGGGAGTGCTGCTTTACTGGCGCTTTCTCAGCCCTGATTTCAGCCATGCCAGGGGAGCCACTTCCCGCAGGCCGGGGCGCCACCTCTCTGCCACCCAGACTCTTCTTTGCAGAGACCTAATTTTCTTCGCAGAGCCCTGGGCTCGGCTCTGCCTCCTGAGGCACTGGCTGGTCTGTGGAGGGTAGAATTTGGTTATAAGTTGATAAGTTGATATTAAATCCTTCAACTTTGATGACGATCGGCTCCTTGGACAAGAATATTTGACATCCCTTTTTATTGTTTGTTCTGCCTCTGAGCAACGAGGCAGTGGCTCTGGCGCCGGAGAGTGGCTGCCCGTGAGCTGGGGGTACCCGTCACCCCACCCGCCTGCCCTGACCTTGAGCAGGGAGTACAGTGAGGCCACCGTTACTGAGCGTCCCTGCAGGAAAACGGGAAACTTGGTGACTTGTAAGTTTCCCGGGTTTGGTGGGGGAAGAAAAGTCATGAAAACTCGGGTAGAAATTCGCTAAGTCCCTCTTTCCCCTACTGGCAAGTATTAAGTAACAATATTCATTAAATACCGCTGAGAGGCTGTGTAATAAAGGAATAATCCTTGGACTAGGTGACTGCGGCTCTCCAGAAGCGTGGAAATTGAGAATCTAATTAAAGATTCAAACACTGTTTGCATTCTAGAACACGGGGCGCTCTCCCTCCAGTGCGGGCCGTGTTAATAAGGAAGAGATCAGTTTCCAATAACCCGCGCTACTGAAACGCCCTTATTACCGGCAGCCATGCCTAAGCTGCCGACCGCTGCTTCTCCTTCCTGATCTGCAAGGCTGGAGTCATCCCGGCACTGGCTCGGGAGTCGCCTCCAGCTGATCTGGTGTCCTGAGGTGGGGGGGGGGACGCGCCCTAGGCAAAGGCTGCCTGACCGTGGGTCTCTCCTGGCCTGTCAGCAAAGTGCCTTCAGTCTTTCCCTTCCGGCAGCCTCCGGGCAGAGGCGCAGGGGCTGGGTGGGAGGGGCCGGGGCTTGTAGAGGTTTGGACACTGCTAGGGGTGCCCTTGGACCAGGGGAGAAGGCCGGGGCTGTGGAGGTCTGGACACTGCTGGGGTGCCCTTGGACGGGGGGGGGAGGCGGCCCGACGCCCAGCGGGAGGAGCCGCCACAGACCTGCTCGAGTCTCCCCAGCCGCCAGCCTTGCCCAAGAGGCTGTATAAGTTTAACTGCACAAGCATCATTTCATTTTCTTCCCTGGCATTTTTGTTGCTATTGGCAAAATTTGTTGATTTTCAGTTTTATTTGCCTTAAAATAGCCCCATGAGGCGTTCGGAGGCCGAGGCAGTGGGCCCGTCGGGCCTGTGTCCAGACTCTTCATGGGACCGTGCTCCCGACCTTGGCTCCACGAGGACCCGGCCGCTGTCACTCGCAGAAGCACCGCGTGGGCCCTTTGGGAGCCAGAACGGCCGGAGCCTCACTGCCCGGGAGAGGGGCGGTGCAGAGAAGTAGGGAGCCCTTTGTAGCTGTTTGGAAGATGATCGGTTCGTGTTCTGATCTTCCGCGCGTCTTCGGGCTGAGAAGAAGAAACAGCATTCCTCGGGAATGTTGTGCGCCTGTCTGTGGAGATGGAGTCTCGGAACATTCTGTTTTACGAGTCCGTGTCTCTGTGCTTCCACGAGCCCTGTGAGGAGGAGCCGGTTCTCCCCCTCAGGGAGCCGCCTGGCCAGCAAGCGGGGAGCTCGGAGAATGGCCACTGCCCAGTTACTGGAGGGGCCTGTGCCTCCTGCCAGCCTAAGGCAGGGCCTGCCGTTATGCAGAGCACCATGCCCAAAGTGGGCAGTGCCAGCCCAGGGTGGCACACTGGGAAGACTCCAGCGGTGCGGCGTGGCCTCAGGTCAGGGCTTGGGGTGGGCACTGCGTGGCCTCAGGCATCTGGGTACGGGTGAATTTTCCGTTTTCAGTAAAGGGGCGGTCAGCCAAATCAGCTGGGGCCTTCTCGGTACCTCATTCCTGGTGTCTGCTCTCGATGTGTGCCTGAGCGTGTGTGTGTGAGCATGCGTGTGTGCGTGTGTGTGCTCTCCATTCTGTCCGAAGACTTGGTGCCCGCTGGAGCCTGAGGCGCCCAGAGGTGTGGGACATTGTGTCCACACAGAAGCCTGGGGGAGCAGTAGTTCAGCCTTGCCTTTCTCAGAGTGCTGGGTGAGGGGCAGGGGCCACAGCACAGCGGGGAGGGCGTTTGCCGTGCACACGGCCCACCTGGGTTTGATCCCGGCATCCCATATGGTCCCCCAGCACCTCCAGGACTGATTCCTGAGTGCAGAGCCAGGAGTAACCCCCTGAGCATTGCCGGCTGTGACCCAAAAAGCAAAAAAAAAGTGCTGGGTCAGACGGAGGGAGTGGGTGGGGGCGGAGGGCTGGGCGAGTGGGTGGGATGGAGGGGCTGGGCGAGTGGGTGGCGGAGGGGGCTGGGCGAGTGGGTGGGATGGAGGGGCTAGGCGAGTGGGTGGGGCGGAGGGGCTGGGCGAGTGGGTGGGATGGAGGGGCTGGGCGAGTGGGTGGGGCGGAGGGGCTGGGCGAGTGGGTGGGATGGAGGGGCTGGGCGGGTGGGTGGGGCGGAGGGGCTGGGCGAGTGGTGGGATGGAGGGGCTGGGCGAGTGGGTGGGGCGGAGGGCTGGGCGAGTGGGTGGGGCGGAGGGGCTGGGCGAGTGGGTGGGGCGGAGGGGCTGGGCGAGTGGGTGGGGCGGAGGGGCTGGGCGAGTGGGTGGGATGGAGGGGCTGGGCGAGTGGTGGGGCGGAGGGGGCTGGGCGAGTGGGTGGGGCGGAGGGACTGGGCGAGTGGGTGGGGCGGAGGGGCTGGCCGAGTGGGTGGGGCGGAGGGACTGGGCGAGTGGGTGGGGCGGAGGGGCTGGGCGAGTGGGTGGGATGGAGGGGCTGGGCGAGTGGGTGGGATGGAGGGGCTGGGCGAGTGGTGGGGCGGAGGGGCTGGGCGAGTGGGTGGGGCGGAGGGGACTGGGCGAGTGGGTGGGGCGGAGGGGCTGGGCGAGTGGGCGAGTGGGTGGGGCAGGAGGGGCTGGGCGAGTGGTGGGGCGGAGGGGCTGGGCGAGTGGGCGAGTGGGTGGGGCGGAGGGGCTGGGCGAGTGGGTGGGGCGGAGACGCTGGGCGAGTGGGTGGGGCGTGGGTGTCGCCAGCAGGAGTCTGGACAAGCCCTGACAGGTGTCACCTCCTTTTGTGGAGACACGAAAGGTTTTAGGCAGTGTTCTGCACGGCTGAGTTGGGGTCATCTGTGCCCACTGGCCTTCGTCAGCCCAGTGCCAGGACCGTGGTTTGTCTCCAATCAGTTGACTGATTGGAGGTAGGGTCTGGCCTTCTTCCCCTCCGTCAGGGTGGCGGCCAAGAGCCGAGCGGGTCGAGGGTGGCGGCTCTTAGGCCAGCTAAGGCGGACCCTCCTCACGGCCTCCAGGGCGGCTCCTATGCCCGGTGGCCTTGTCCAGGAAGACCGTGTCCGCTGTGGCCATTACTGGGCACAGGAAGAAAAAGAAACAGGCTACATGTCGGGCTGTGCAGGCCATCGATGGAAGCTGGTCTTTTATCTTTAAACCCCCTTTGCATGACAAAGAGTCAGCTTGGATCGTTAATATTTCACCCTCTGCCATTTCCAGCCCCTGGTGATTAGAACCGAAACTTTTCCCTTTCATCTCTGTTCTTTCCCAGAACAGCAAGTGGTTTTGGTGCCTCTTGATGTGTTCTTGCTCTCTTTCCCTCTGTCTCTGTGTCTGTCTGTCTCTCTGTATCTGTGTATCTGTCTCTCTCTGTGTCTGTGTATCTGTCTCTCTGTGTATCTGTCTCTCTGTATCTGTCTCTCTGTTATCTGTCTCTCTCTGTTATCTGTCTCTCTGTGTATCTGTCTCTCTCTGTTATCTGTCTCTCTGTGTATCGTCTGTCTCTCTCTGTTATCTGTCTCTGTGTGTCGTCTGTCTGTCTCTCTCTGTGTATCTGTCTCTGTGTATCTGTCTCTGTGTATCTGTCTCTCTCTGTGTGTCTGTGTATCTGTCTCTCTGTGTATCTGTCTCTCTCTGTGCTATCTGTCTCTCTGTGTCTGCCTGTCTCTCTCTCTGTGTCTGTGTATCTGTCTCTCTGTGTGTCGCTCTGTCTCTGTGTGTCGTCTGTCTCTGTGTATCTGTCTCGCTCTGTGTATCTGTCTCTGTGTGTCGTCTGTCTCTCTCTCTGTGTATCTGTCTCTGTGTATCTCTCTGTGTATCTGTCTCTCTGTGTATCTCTCTGTATCTGTCTCTGTGTATCTCTCTATCTCTCTGTATATCTCTCTCTGTATCTGTCTCTGTGTCTGTGTATCTGTCTCTCTGTGTCTGCCTGTCTCTCTCTGTGTGTCTGTGTATCTGTCTCTCTCTATGTCATCTGTCTCTGTGTCTGTGTATCTGTCTCTATCTTTTCTCTCTCCCTCTTTCTCTCCCTCTCTCCCTCTGTCTCGTCCCTCTCCCTCTCCCTCTCCCTCTCTCCCTCTCTCTCCCTTTCCTCCTCTCCCTCTCTCCCTCTCTCCCCCACCTGTATTTTATTAGTAACCTGCCGATTTGGGCCCGGATGGCCCCAGCCCTCCGCCCTCAGTGGTCACAGAGCGGTGCGAGCCGGTTTGTCACTTGGGCTGTGCTGAAGCTCGTGTTGCTTCACCAGTGCAGGGTGCTGGAGTGCGAGACGGGAGCGCGGACCATTCAGCCTGAGTGTACTGGATGTGGCACAGCTCCCCGCTAGTCCTCACTCCTGGTCGTATATACTGGGGCTTTTAATAATTGAACGTGAAAACCTGTTCTTAGCCCAGATTGTGTATCTGGCTTCCCCAGGGCACTGGGTCTGTCAGCTCTCCAGGTTTGTTCAACATGACAAAAGCTATCCCTGTCTGGGAGGCGTGTGGGGCTGGGGGACGACAGCGCCCAGCCCCATATGCTCTGGCTCCAGGGCCTGGAGCAGCACGCCTAGGCCCCAGTTGTGATCATCTGAGAGTAGCTCCCGCCAAGCCAGGTTCGGGCCCACGGCTGAAGGTGAGGCGGATTCGAGGTTTCACCCTAGGCCTGACCTTCCGTCGGCATCAGACAGAGCCCCTGGCCAGCCAGATTTTCCAGTGGTGCCGCCTGGTGGGAGGGGCTGCGTGTAGGTCAGGCAGGGGCGTCTGGGAAAGAACTGTTGGGGCCTCTAAGATGAGGAGCTGCAGGGGAGGGCCTGGGCGGATCTTCTCCACTCAAAGCGCATCCTCTGGTGCTATGGCGGAGGGAGGGAGGTGCTAGCTCAGACCCCCGGCCAGTGGGGGGCTGGGGGCACGGGCAGCTGCTGACGGCGCTCACTGGCTTTGCTCCAATACGCCTTATCTCATGGCCGTGGTTTGGTCTAGTTAAATTAGGGTCTAGACTGTGTTGCTTTGTCATTGTGGGTCCCGGGAAATGCGCTTGTGTCCATCAGAAGCACATGATTTAATTTCAGGCAGCTGCAGTCGGCTTCGATTCTTTACTGCTCTATTATTTCTTTTCTTATTTAGTTTATTACAGACGTGGTTGCCTTCTTTCCTTGCAGCCTTATTGCTTTGATTAGCTTTTATCTCTTTAACTTAATTTGTTTTTTCCTGGGGCCTCACACCAGGGCCTCACAGCCACGACTCTCCCTGTCTCTGTCCCCAAGCTTTACTCTTAAGTAGCTTTTGGGGGAATGGACAAGAAACACCAGAAATTGACATGGGAAAAGCCTGTATGAGCAAGCATGTGTGTGTACCGTGACCCTGTCACCAGGCCACCAGGATGAAGATCATGAGTTAGCCTCATTCTTCCCCCACCCCGGCCTCCCCCCCTGGGGTGCTCCACGCCAGGAATGTTCCCACTCACGCGCCTGGAATGTTCTCGCTCATTCCTGCACCGTCCCCAGCCAGCCTTGGCTTCTGTTGTCAGTGAGTAAAACCCGCTTCTGTTCTAGACACAGAAGCATAAAGCTCTGCCCTTTTTTTTTAGACGTACGCATCCACCGGCCCACTGCTATTGTCTCACCATCCACTGGGCCCACTGCTGTTGTCTCGCCATCCACCGGGCCCACACCGTTGTCTCACCATTCTTTTGTGGCTGGAATTTCCATTTTTTGACAATTACAGTGAAAGGGGTGACCTCACCGTTCATATGCGAGTGTGTGTTAGACATTTGGCTTTCTTTTCCTTGGAGCCCCGAAGAGTGTGAAGTCCGTTGCATCCTGTTGGTAGGTGGTGGGTGTGTGCCAGAGCTTGGACTCTGTTAATTCTCCCTGCTGGGCTCCTGTTCTGCCGTGCACCGCCCCTCGGCCCCCCGGCCCTCTCACTTGCTAAGACACTGGCAAATGTTTCCTAGATTGACGGTATCTTTTCACATTTCCGAGAGAGGAGAGTGACTGTGCCAGTTCACATTTCCTGAGAGTGACGGTGCCTTTTTCACATTTACTGAGAGTGACATTGCCTTTTCACGTGTACTGAGAGTGACGATGCTGTTTTCACATTTCCTGAGTGTGATGGTGTCTTTTCACATTTCCTGAGAGGAGAGAGTGATGGTGCCGTTTCTGCATTTCCTTAGAGTGACGGAGTCATTTCACAATTCCTGAGAGTGACGGTGCCGCTTCACATTTCCTGAGACTGACGGTGTCGTTTCACGTTTCCTGAGAGTGATGGTGCCGTTTCACATTTCCCTGAGAGTGACGGTGCCGTTTCACATTTCCTGAGAGTGACGGTGCCGTTTCACATTTTGGAGAGTGACGGTGTCTGTTCATATTTCCTGAGAGTGACAGTGTGTCTTCACATTTCCTGATAGTGATGGTGCCATTTCACATTTCCTGAGAGTGATGGTGTCTTAACATTTCCTGAGACTGACGGTGCCGTTTCACATTTCCTGAGAGTGACTGTGCCGTTTCACATTTTGGAGAGTGACGGTGTCTGTTCATATTTCCTGAGAGTGACAGTGTGTCTTCACATTTCCTGATAATGACAGTGTCTTTTCACATTTCCTGAGAGTGACGGTGTCTTTTCATTTCCTGAGAGTGACAGTGCCGTTTCACATTTCCTGAGAGTAATGGTGCCGTATCACATTTCCTGAGAGTGACGGTGTCTCTTCACATTTCCTGAGAGTGACGGTGTCTTTTCTCATTTCCTCAGAGTGACTGTGCCATTTCACATTTCCTGAGATTGACAGTGTTTTTTCACTTTTCCTGATAGTGACAGTGCCGTTTCACATTTCCTGAGAGTGACAGTGCTGATTCACATTTCCTGAGAGTCATGCACCGTTTTACATTTCCTGCAGTGATGGTGCCGTATCACATTTCCTGAGAGTGATGGTGTCTCTTCACATTTCCTGAGAGTGACGGTGTCTTTTCTCATTTCCTCAGAGTGACTGTGCCATTTCACATTTCCTGAGAGTGACGGTGTCTTTTCACATTTCCTGAGAGTGACGATGCCGTTTCACATTTCCTGAGAGTGACTGTGCCGTTTCACCTTTCCTGAGAGTGACGGTGCTGTTTCACATTTCCTGAGAGTGACGGTGCCGTTTCACATTTCCTGAGAGTAACGGTGTTTTTTCACTTTTCCTGTTAGTGACCGGTGCCATCTCACATTTCTTGAGAGTGACGGTGCCATTTCACATTTTTGAGTGACGGTGTCTGTTCATATTTCCTGAGAGTGACAGTGTCTCTTCACATTTCCTGATAGTGACAGTGTCTTTTCACATTTCCAGAGAGTGACGGTGCCGTTTCACATTTCCTGTGAGTCATGATGCCGTTTTAGATTTCCTGCAAGTGATGGAGCCGTTTCACATTTTCTGATAGTGACGGTGCCTTTTCACATTTCCTGAGAGTGACGGTGTCTTTTCACATTTCCTGAGAGTGATTTTGCCGTTTCACATTTCCTGAGAAGACAGTGCGGTTTCACATTTCCTGAGTGACAGTGTGTTTTCACATTTCCTGAGAGTGACGGTGTCTTTTCACATTTCCTGAGAGTGACGATACCGTTACATTTCCTGAGAGTGACTGTGCCGTTTCACATTTCCTGAGATTGACTGTGCCGTTTCACATTTCCTGAGAGTGTCTGTGCCGTTTCACATTTTTAAGAGTGACGTTGTCTTTTCACATTTCCTGAGAGTGACTGTGCCGTTTCACATTTTCTGATAGTGACGGTGCCTTTTTCACATTTCCTGAGAGTGACGGTGTCTTTTCACATTTCCTGAGAGTGATTGTGTCTTTTCACATTTCCTGAGAGTGATTTTGCCGTTTCACATTTCCTGAGAAGACAGTGCGGTTTCACATTTCCTGAGTGACGGTGTGTTTTCACATTTACTGAGAGTGACAGTGCCATTTCACATTTCCTGAGAGTGACGGTGTCTTTTCACATTTCCTGAGAGTGACGATACCGTTACATTTCCTGAGAGTGACTGTGCCGTTTCACATTTCCTGAGATTGACTGTGCCGTTTCACATTTCCTGAGAGTGACTGTGCCGTTTCACATTTCCTGAGAGTGTCTGTGCCGTTTCACATTTTTAAGAGTGACGTTGTCTTTTCACATTTCCTGAGAGTGACGATGCCGTTTCACATTTCCTGAGAGTGACTGTGCCGTTTCACATTTCCTGAGAAGACAGTGCGGTTTCCACATTTCCTGAGTGACGGTGTGTTTTCACATTTACTGAGAGTGACAGTGCCATTTCACACTTCCTGAGAGTGACGGTGTCTTTTCACATTTCCTGAGAGTGACGATACCGTTACATTTCCCTGAGAGTGACTGTGCCGTTTCACATTTCCTGAGATTGACTGTGCCGTTCCACATTTCCTGAGAGTGACTGTGCCGTTTCACATTTCCTGAGAGTGACTGTGCCGCTTCACATTTCCTGAGAGTGTCTGTGCCGTTTCACATTTCCTGAGAGTGACGTTGTCTTTTTCACATTTCCTGAGAGTGACGATGCCGTTTCACATTTCCTGAGAGTGACTGTGCCGTTTCACATTTCCTGAGAGTGACGGTGCGGTTTCACATTTCATGAGTGACGGGTGTGTTTTCACATTTACTGAGAGTGACAGTGCCATTTTACATTTCCTGAGAGTGACGATGCCGTTTCACATTTCCTGAGAGTGACTGTGCCGTTTCACATTTCCTGAGATTGACTGTGCCGTTTCACATTTCCTGAGAGTGACTGTGCCGTTTCACATTTCCTGAGAGTGTCTGTGCCGTTTCACATTTCCTGAGAGTGACGTTGTCTTTTCACATTTCCTGAGAGTGACGATGCCGTTTCACATTTCCTGAGAGTGACTGTGCCGTTTCACATTTCCTGAGAGTGATGGTGCCGTTTCACATTTCCTGAGTGACGGTGTGTTTTCACATTTACTGAGAGTGACAGTGCCATTTCACATTTCCTGAGAGTGACGGTGTCTTTTCACATTTCCTGAGAGTGACGATGCCGTTACATTTCCTGAGAGTGACTGTGCCGTTTCACATTTCCTGAGAGTGACGGTGCCTTTTCACATTTCCTGAGAGTGACGGTGCCTTTTCACATTTCCTGAGAGTGACGGTGTCTTTTCACATTTCCTGAGAGTGATTTTGCCGTTTCACATTTCCTGAGAGTGATGGTGCGGTTTCACATTTCCTGAGAGTGATGGTGCCGTTTCACATTTCTTGAGAGTGATGGTGTTTTCACATTTACTGAGAGTGACAGTGCCATTTTACATTTCCTGAGAGTGACAGTGTCTTTTCACATTTCCTGAGAGTGACGATGCCATTACATTTCCTGGAGTGACGATGCCGTTACATTTCCTGAGAGTGACTGTGCCGTTTCACATTTCCTGAGATTGACTGTGCCGCTTTCACATTTCCTGAGAGTGACTGTGCCGTTTCACATTTCCTGAGAGTGTCTGTGCCGTTTCACATTTTTAAGAGTGACGTTGTCTTTTCACATTTCCTGAGAGTGACGATGCCGTTTCACATTTCCTGAGAGTGACTGTGCCGTTTCACATTTCCTGAGAAGACAGTGCGGTTTCACATTTCCTGAGTGACGGTGTGTTTTCACATTTACTGAGAGTGACAGTGCCATTTCACACTTCCTGAGAGTGACGGTGTCTTTTCACATTCCTGAGAGTGACGATACCGTTACATTTCCTGAGAGTGACTGTGCCGTTTCACATTTCCTGAGATTGACTGTGCCGTTTCACATTTCCTGAGAGTGACTGTGCCGTTTCACATTTCCTGAGAGTGACTGTGCCGTTTCACATTTCCTGAGAGTGTCTGTGCCGTTTCACATTTCCTGAGAGTGACGTTGTCTTTTCACATTTCCTGAGAGTGACGATGCCGTTTCACATTTCCTGAGAGTGACTGTGCCGTTTCACATTTCCTGAGAGTGACGGTGCGGTTTCACATTTCATGAGTGACGGGTGTGTTTTCACATTTACTGAGAGTGACAGTGCCATTTTACATTTCCTGAGAGTGACGATGCCGCTTTCACATTTCCTGAGAGTGACTGTGCCGTTTCACATTTCCTGAGATTGACTGTGCCGTTTCACATTTCCTGAGAGTGACTGTGCCGTTTCACATTTCCTGAGAGTGTCTGTGCCGTTTCACATTTCCTGAGAGTGACGTTGTCTTTTCACATTTCCTGAGAGTGACGATGCCGTTTCACATTTCCTGAGAGTGACTGTGCCGTTTCACATTTCCTGAGAGTGATGGTGCCGTTTCACATTTCCTGAGTGACGGTGTGTTTTCACATTTACTGAGAGTGACAGTGCCATTTCACATTTCCTGAGAGTGACGGTGTCTTTTCACATTTCCTGAGAGTGACGATGCCGTTACATTTCCTGAGAGTGACTGTGCCGTTTCACATTTCCTGAGAGTGACGGTGCCTTTTCACATTTCCTGAGAGTGACGGTGCCTTTTCACATTTCCTGAGAGTGACGGTGTCTTTTCACATTTCCTGAGAGTGATTTTGCCGTTTCACATTTCCTGAGAGTGATGGTGCGGTTTCACATTTCCTGAGAGTGATGGTGCCGTTTCACATTTCTTGAGAGTGATGGTGTTTTTCACATTTACTGAGAGTGACAGTGCCATTTTACATTTCCTGAGAGTGACAGTGTCTTTTCACATTTCCTGAGAGTGACGATGCCATTACATTTCCTGAGAGTGACGATGCCGTTACATTTCCTGAGAGTGACTGTGCCGTTTCACATTTCCTGAGATTGACTGTGCCGTTTCACATTTCCTGAGAGTGACTGTGCCGTTTCACATTTCCTGAGAGTGTCTGTGCCGTTTCACATTTTTAAGAGTGACGTTGTCTTTTCACATTTCCTGAGAGTGACGATGCCGTTTCACATTTCCTGAGAGTGACTGTGCCGTTTCACATTTCCTGAGAAGACAGTGCGGTTTCACATTTCCTGAGTGACGGTGTGTTTTCACATTTACTGAGAGTGACAGTGCCATTTCACACTTCCTGAGAGTGACGGTGTCTTTTCACATTTCCTGAGAGTGACGACCGTTACATTTCCTGAGAGTGACTGTGCCGCTTCACATTTCCTGAGAGTGACTGTGCCGTTTCACATTTCCTGAGAGTGACTGTGTGCCGTTTCACATTTCCTGAGAGTGACGTTGTCTTTTCACATTTCCTGAGAGTGACGATGCCGTTTCACATTTCCTGAGAGTGACGGTGCGGTTTCACATTTCATGAGTGACGGGTGTGTTTTCACATTTACTGAGAGTGACAGTGCCATTTTACATTTCCTGAGAGTGACGATGCCGTTTCACATTTCCTGAGAGTGACTGTGCCGTTTCACATTTCCTGAGATTGACTGTGCCGTTTCACATTTCCTGAGAGTGACTGTGCCGTTTCACATTTCCTGAGAGTGTCTGTGCCGTTTCACATTTCCTGAGAGTGACGTTGTCTTTTCACATTTCCTGAGAGTGACGATGCCGCTTTCACATTTCCTGAGAGTGACTGTGCCGTTTCACATTTCCTGAGAGTGATGGTGCCGTTTCACATTTCCTGAGTGACGGTGTGTTTTCACATTTACTGAGAGTGACAGTGCCATTTCACATTTCCTGAGAGTGACGGTGTCTTTTCACATTTTCTGAGAGTGACGATGCCGTTACATTTCCTGAGAGTGACTGTGCCGTTTCACATTTCCTGAGAGTGACGGTGCCTTTTCACATTTCCTGAGAGTGACGGTGCCTTTTCACATTTCCTGAGAGTGATTTTGCCGTTTCACATTTCCTGAGAGTGATGGTGCGGTTTCACATTTCCTGAGAGTGATGGTGCCGTTTCACATTTCTTGAGAGTGATGGTGTTTTTCACATTTACTGAGAGTGACAGTGCCATTTTACATTTCCTGAGAGTGACAGTGTCTTTTCACATTTCCTGAGAGTGACGATGCCATTACATTTCCTGAGAGTGACGATGCCGTTACATTTCCTGAGAGTGACTGTGCCGTTTCACATTTCCTGAGAGTGACGGTGTCTTTTCACATTTCCTGAGAGTGACGATGCTGTTTCACATTTCCTGAGAGTGACTGTGCTGTTTCACATTTCTGAGAGTGACGGTGCCTTTTCACATTTCCTGAGAGTGACGGTGTTCTTTTCACATTTCCTGAGAGTGATTTTGCCGTTTCACATTTCCTGAGAGTGATGGTGCGGTTTCACATTTCATGAGAGTGATGGTGCCGTTTCACATTTCCTGAGTGACGGTGTGTTTTCACATTTACTGAGAGTGACGGTGTCTTTTCACATTTCCTGAGAGTGACTGTGCCGTTTCACATTTCCTGAGAGTGACGATGCCATTTCACATTTCCTGAGAGTGACTGTGCCGTTTCACATTTCCTGAGAGTGACGGTGCGGTTTCACGTTTCATGAGAGTGACGATGCCGTTACATTTCCTAGAGTGACTGTGCCGTTTCACATTTCCTGAGAGTGACTGTGCCGTTTCACATTTCCTGAGAGTGACGGTGTCTTTTCACATTTCCTGAAAGTGACGATGCTGTTTCACATTTCCTGAGAGTGACTGTGCTGTTTCACATTTCCTGAGAGTGACGATGCCGTTTCACATTTCCTGAGAGTCACAGTGTCTTTTCACATTTCCTGAGAGTGACGGTGTTTTTCACTTTTCCTGTTAGTGATGGTGCCGTTTCACATTTTTGAGAGTGACGGTGTCTGTTCATATTTCCTGAGAGTGACAGTATCTCTTCACATTTCCTGGTAGTGACAGTGTCTTTTCACATTTCCTGAGAGTGACGATGTCTTTTCACATTTCCTGAGAGTGACAGTGCCGCTTTCACATTTCCTGAGAGTCATGATGTCTTTTCACATTTCCTGAGATTGACGGTGCCGTTTCACATTTCCTGAGAGTGACGGTGTCTTTTCACATTTCCTGAGAGTGATTGTATCTTTTCACATTTCCTGAGAGTGATTTTGCCGTTTCACATTTCCTGAGAGTGATGGTGCGGTTTCACATTTCATGAGAGTGATGGTGCCGTTTCACATTTCCTGAGTGACGGTGTGTTTTCACATTTCCTGAGAGTGTCTGTGCCGTTTCACATTTCCTGAGAGTGATTTTGCCGTTTCACATTTCCTGAGAGTGACGGTGTGGTTTCACATTTCCTGAGAGTGATGGTGCCGTTTCACATTTCTTGAGAGTGACAGTGTGTTTTCACATTTACTGAGAGTGACAGTGCCATTTTACATTTCCTGAGAGTGACAGTGTCTTTTCACATTTCCTGAGAGTGACGATGCCATTACATTTCCTGAGAGTGACTGTGCCGTTTCACATTTCCTGAGAGTGACTGTGCCGTTTCACATTTCCTGAGAGTGACGGTGTCTTTTCACATTTCCTGAGAGTGACGATGCTGTTTCACATTTCCTGAGAGTGACTGTGCTTTTTCACATTTCCTGAGAGTGACTGTGCCGTTTCACATTTCCTGAGAGTGACTGTGCCGTTTTACATTTCCTGAGAGTGACGGTGTCTTTTCACATTTCCTTAGAGTGATGATGCTGTTTCACATTTCCTGAGAGTCATGGTGTCATTTCACATTTTTAAGAGTGACGGTGTCTTTTCACATTTCCTGAGAGTGACTTTGCCATTTCACATTTCCTGAGAGTGACTGTGCCATTTCACATTTCCTAAGAGTGACGGTGTCTTTTCAAATTTCCTGAGAGTGACGATGCCGTTACACATTTCCTGAGAGTGACGATGCCGTTTCACATTTCCTGAAAGTGACTGTGCCATTTCACATTTCCTGAGAGTCACGGTGTCGTTTCACTTTTCCTGAGAGTGACGGTGTTTTTTCACTTTTCCTGTTAGTGACAGTGCCATTTCACATTTTTTAGAGTGACGGTGTCTGTTCATATTTCCTGAGAGTGACAGTGTCTCTTCACATTTCCTGATAATGACAGTGTCTTTTCACATTTCCTGAGAGTGACGGTGTCTTTTCACATTTCCTGAGAGTGACAGTGTCTTTTCACATTTCCTGAGAGTGACGTTGTCTTTTCACATTTCCTGAGAGTGACAGTGCTATTTCACATTTCCTGTGAGTCATGATGCCATTTTACATTTCCTGCGAGTGATGGAGCTGTTTTACATTTCCTAGAGAGTGACGGTGTCTTTTCACATTTCCTGAGAGTGACGTTTCCGTTTCACATTTCCTGAGAGGGACGGTGTTTTTCACTTTTCCTGTTAGTAAACGTGCCATTTCACATTTTTGGGAGTGACGGTGTCTGTTCATATTTCCTGAGAGTGACAGTGTCCGTTCATATTTCCTGAGAGTGACTGTGCCGTTCACATTTCCTGAGAGTCACGGTGTCGCTTTCACATTTCTTGAGAGTGACGGTGTCTTTTCACATTTTTAAGAGTGATGGTGTCTTTTCACATTTCCTGAGAGTAACAGTGTCGTTTCACTTTTCCCTGAGAGTGACGGTGTTTTTTTCACTTTTCCTGTTAGTGACAGTGCCATTTCATATTTGAGAGTGACGGTGTCAGTTCCATATTTCCTGAGAGTGACAATGTCTCTTCACATTTCCTGATAATGACAGTGTCTTTTCACATTTCCTGAGAGTGACGGTGTCTTTTCATTTCCTGAGAGTGACAGTGTCTTTTCACATTTCCTGAGAGTGACGTTGTCTTTTCACATTTCCGAGAGTGACAGTGCTGTTTCACATTTCCTGTGAGTCATGATGCCGTTTTACATTTTCTGTGAGTGATGGAGCCGTTTTACATTTCCTGAGAGTGACGGTGTCTTTTCACGTTTCCCTGGAGAGTGACGGTGCCGCTTTCACATTTCCTGAGAGTCACGGTGTCTTTTCACATTTCCGGAGAGTGACGGTGTTTTTTTCACTTTTCCTGTTAGTGACGGTGCCATTTCACATTTTTTGAGAGTGACAGTGTCTGTTCATATTTCCTGAGAGTGACAGTGTCTTTTCACATTTCCTGAGTGTGACAGTGCCGTTTCATATTTCCTGAGAGTCATGATGCCGTTTTACATTTCCTGCAGTGATGGAGCCGTTTTACATTTCCTGAGAGTGACGGTATCTTTTCACATTTCCCAAGAGTGACAGTGCTGTTTCACATTTCCTGTGAGTCATGATGCCGTTTTATATTTCCTGCGATTGATGGAGCCGCTTTACATTTCCTGAGAGTGACGGTGTCTTTTCACATTTCCTGAGAGTGACGATTGCCGTTTCACATTTCCTGAGAGTCACGGTGTCTTTTCACATTTCCTGAGAGTGACGGTGTTTTTTCACTTTTCCTGTTTGTGACGGTGCCATTTCACATTTTTGAGAGTGACAGTGTCTGTTCATATTTCCTGATAGTGACAGTGTCTTTTCACATTTCCTGAGAGTGACAGTGCCGCTTTCACATTTCCTGAGAGTCATGATGCCGTTTTACATTTCCTGTCAGCGATGGAGCCGTTTCACATTTCCTGACAGTGACGGTTTCTTTTCACATATCCTGAGAGTGACGGTGCCGTTTCACATTTCCTGAGAGTCACAGTGTCTTTTCACTTCTCCTGTTAGTGACAGTGCTGTTTCACATTTCTTGAGAGTGACGGTGCCGTTTCACATTTTTGAGAGTGACGGTGTCTGTTCATATATCCTGAGAGTGACAGTGTCTCTTCACGTTTCCTGAGAGTGACAGTGTCTTTTCACATTTCCTGAGGTTGACGATGTCCTTTCACATTTCCTGAGAGAGACAGTGCCATTTCACATTTCCTGAGAGTGATGGTGTCTTTTTAAATTTCCTGAGAGTGACTGTGCCGTTTCACATTTCCTGAGAGTCACGGTGTCGTTTCCACATTTCCTGAGAGTGATGGTGTCTTTTCACATATTTAAGAGTGACGGTGTCTTTTCACATTTCCTGAGAGTCACGGTGTCGTTTCACATTTCCTGAGAGTGACGGTGTCTTTTCACATTTCCCTGAGAGTGACGTTGTGTTTTCATATTTCCTGAGAGTGACAGTTCTGTTTCACATTTCCTGTGATTCATGATGCCGTTTTACATTTCCTGCGAGTGATGGACCCGATTTACATTTCCTGAGAGTGACAGTGTCTTTTCACATTTCCTGAGAGTGACGGTGCCGTTTCACATTTCCTGAGAGTGACGGTGTTTTTTCACTTTTCCTGTTAGTGACGGTGCCGTTTCACATTTTTGAGAGTGACGGTGTCTGTTCATATTTCCTGAGAGTGACAGTATCTCTTCACATTTCCTGATAGTGACAGTGTCTTTTCACATTTCCTGAGAGTGATGATGTCTTTTCACATTTCCTGTGACAGTGCCTTTTCACATTTCCTGAGAGTCATGATGCCGCTTTTACATTTCCTGCGAGTGATGGAGCCGTTTCACATTTCCTGACAGTGACGGTGTCTTTTCACATTTTCTGAGAGTGATGGTGCCGTTTCACATTTCCTGAGAGTGACGATGTCTTTTCACATTTCCTGAGAGTGACGGTGTCTTTTCACATTTCCTGAGAGTGATGGTGTCTTTTCACATTTCCTGAGAGTGATGGTGTCTTTTCAGATTTCCTGAGAGTGACGGTGTCTTTTCACTTTGCCGCTGACGCAGGGTAGTTTCAGGCTTTCCCCAATCCTGTCACTTGGGAGCGCCAGTCTGTTTTTTCACTTCTGGGTTTCTGGGCACACCTGGAGATGCCCAGGGGTTAGTCAGGGGTTTGCACTCAGGGATAACTCCTGGCAGGGGTTAGGCGACCCTCTGAGATGCGGGAATGGAACTGGGGTTGGTTGCATCACGCGGCATATACCAAGTAAGGCTCCAGGGTCTGGGGCCCTCCTGGCACTTCTCAGCCAACCTGGCTGGCCGCTCCGTGCCGGGCCTGTGGACACTGCAGAGGTGCCTGACTCTGTTCAGGCGTGACTATGTCCATGCCCTAGTTCAGGGCCATTGGCCTGTGCCTGGTGGGGACAGGGATGTGTGTAGGGTGTGGGGATTGAACAGGGCTGGATACTCACAAGGTCCAGGGCTGGATACTCGCGAGGTCCATGTCTTTATCTCCTGGGCAGTCTCTGCCGTTTGACTGATTCTAGTAGGTTTTTAGTGATGCCTCGTTTCTCTGGGCTTTTTCTTTTCCCTTTCAGCCGTGGGCCATACCCAGTGCTCGGGGCTCTCTCCTGGCTGTGGCCACGTTCTCTCGGGAGATGAGAGTCCCGGGCAGTAGCACAGCCCTGCCTGCCCTGGCCTGTCTCCCCCTTCACTCACACTCAGACCAGGGGGACTGTGTGTTGTCACAGGAAGTGGACCGCGAAGGGCAGGAAAGTACGGTAGAGCCACCAGACGATCGTTGCAAACGCTTCGTTCACAGGCAGTTTTTGTGAATGACTTGGCTAGTAATAATTAATGAGTCCCAGACAGTGAAAATCTATGACTTCCTTCCTGGGCCTTCCAGAAAATATTAAATTCCACTCGACGTGTTTGTGTTAAGTGTGTTTTTATTGCATTTTAATTTTGAAAGTTAGAATTTATATGAAGTGGGTGTCTGAGAACAGGAAGGTGTGGTGGATGCCTCCGTGTCCAGGGCTGACTCTTCGGCGCTGGGTGTGGACCTAGAAAGGACTGAAAACTCTCGCAATCCAGGGCCCGAACAGGCTGGGCTGTGCTGCTGGCCATCGATGGCGTCGGACCGCAGCCTGACTCGGGCTTTGAGCCTCAGCTGCCGTGTTGAAGGCTCCCTCCTGCTGTGTGCTGGGCATCGCCACTGCCATGGCTCAGGGGACTGTATGGAATCCAGGACCAAGGTCAGCTGTGTGAGCTGCCTGCGAGGGGGTCCATCAGGCCTTATTCTTCCACTGCACAGAGGAACAGTCTTAATTGGTGCATTCTGAATAACAACACATTTTCTAAGTTATTTTTATGTAACTTTATGAATAATATATATATAATTTCTATAATATATATCACTTGTATCACTTGTCTTCTCGTTGTCCATTGATTTGCTCCAGCAGGTACCAGTAACATCTCCATCCATCCTGTCACATGCTAGTGTAGCCCAAGGGCATCTGCTCGCTCCAGGAACACAAAGAGCCTCAGACCATTCCTTCAAGTCATGGGAATGAGGTCTATAACTGTTACTGGTTTTTGGGCATATCAAATACGACACGGGTAGCTTGCCAGGCTCTGCCATGCGGGTCGTATACTCTTGGTAGTAGGCTCGTCTCCGTGCATTTACTGATGAACACAAGGAGAGATGTCGGCTTTTCTCTTGGGGGAGCTCAGACGAGCTGTGGAGTCCGGTGGTTGAAAATGGCGGCCCCTCATGGTGTGGGGCTTCCTCTGGCTTCTTGTGAGGCTCCTATTGGGATGACGGGCCAGGGCTAGAGCCCGCCTTCCTCCCCGGCAACTCATGATCAGCTGAATATATATGTAGTTTATATAATATTTATTATATATAATATATAAATTATATTATATATTATATTATTGTGCCATCCTGCTGGATTGGGGTCCCAACTGTTTCTTCTGCAGAGGCCGACAGGCCAGGCTGCACTTGAGTAGGGTGGAGGCCTGCGGGCTCCTCAGGCCGCCCGACCTTGCTTCGTGGGTGAGGGAGAGCGCTGGGTGCCGGTGCGCATCAAGGGCCTGGTTCGGGCTCTAGCTCGCCTCGACGTCGGAACCCCAGGCCCCCTCCCAGGAGGGATGGCAGGTTCTATCCCTGGCCGGCTACCCCAGCAGAGCCTCACAACAGGCCAGACGACCCTCCTCTCCATTTTCCACATCCGACTTCCCCCCTGTCAGAACTCCACCCAGCAGACCAGCCTATCACAGCCCGGCTCGTGCGGCCGCAAGTGGCCGCGCAATTCATCAATAAATGCTGAATTTTGAGATGACTACAAGAGTATGCTACCCGCACGGCAGAGCCTGGCAGGCTACCCGTGTCGTATTTGATGTGCCAGATACCAGTAACAATTATGGACCTCATTCCCATGACCTGGTGGAATGGTTTGAAGCACTTTATGTTCCTGGAGCAAGCAGGTGCCCTTGGGCTCTACTTGCATGAGACAGGTCATATGGAGATGTTACTGGTGCCCGCTCGAGCAAATCGATGATGAACGGGAAGACAGTGATATAGTGATTATATTATATAGTTAGGGTATAGTTTATATAATATCAGAAAATAAACTATTTTCTGATATTCCCTAACCATTTACATAATTGCCCTAAATCTTGGTTTCTTCACCCACAAAATAAGGACTACTAATACCACGAGGCGCCCAGGAGGGATGGCGGGTTCTAGCCCTGGCCCACCACCCAGCAGAGCCTCGCAAGAAGCCAGACTACCCCCACTCCATGAGGGCCACCATCTTTCACATCCGACTCCCCTCTTGTCAGAAGTCCACCCAGCAGAAGAATTGATCACAGCCCTGCTCGCGTGACCACAAGCGGCTGTGCGGTTCATCAGTAAATGCTGGAGATGAGAGTTGACTACAAGAGTGTGCCACCCACACAGCAGAGCCTGGCAAGCTACCTGTGTTGTATTTGATATGCCAAATACCAATAACAATTATAGACCTCATTCCCATGACCTGATGGAATGGTTTGAGGCTCTTTATGTTCCTGGAGCAAGCAGATGCCCTTGGACTCTACTAGCATGAAACAGGACATATGGAGATGTAACTGGTACCCGCTCGAGCAAATTGATGATGAACGGGAAGACAGTGATACAGTGAATATTAGCACCTTGCGGTGACTTGTGGAGTCAGGTGAAAGATGGGCACCCTCCCTTGCTCTCTGCCAGGCTTTAGGTCCTGACCTCTCCCCACCTGCACAGCCGTGGACATTCTGTGCACTCTGGCCCTTTCTGTGGTACCTCAGAGCCCTGAGTATCTCTTGGGTAGTGCAGCGGGTCCATGTCGGCTACTTTCAGCTGGAGAGATGGGCCCAGGGCTGTTAGAGGATCTCGGGGGGTAGACAGTTGAGCGAGGCCCTGTCTCCCATGCCTCTGACCCAAGTTTAATCCCTGGTACCCGTAGGGTCCATTGAGCCCCACCAGGAGTCATCCCTGAGCCCAGAGTTGCCAGGTATGGCCCCGAACAAATACCTTCGCAGCTGCCAGAGCCGTTGGGCTTGGGCACCAGCCCACCTTCCTCTGGCACCAGGAGTGACCAGCTCGCTCAATTATATCCGCTGAATGATGCCAACCAGGGGCCTTTGTGACTGTGTTGCCAAGGTGAGGCGGTTGGTTAGTCAGTGTCCCAGGCCCAGAGTGAGTGGACACCGGGGAGGTAGTGACTGGGTTTGTTTGGGGGCCAGAGATTACCTCCACACCAGGAAATAGAGGTTCACGTGATCACTGTCTTCCCGTTCATCATCGATTTTCTCTAGCAGGCCCCAGTAACATCTCCATATGTCCTGTCTCATGCTAGTAGAGCCCAAGGCATCTGCTTGCTCCAGGAACATAAAGAGCCTCAATCCATTCCGGAATGAGGTCTATAATTGTTACTGGTATTTGGCATATATATCAAATACAACACGGGTAGCTTGCCAGGCTCTGCCGTGCAGGTAGCATACTCTTGTAGGCATCTCTAAGTCCAGCATTTATTGATGAACCACGCGCGCGCTGATAGGCTGGTCTGCTGGGTGGAGGTCTGACGAGAGAAGTCTGGATGTGGAAAATGGAGGCCCTCATAGAGTGGGGGGGTCGTCTGGCTTGTTGCGAGGCTCTGCTGGGGTGGTGAGCCAGGGCTAGAACCCACCATCCCTCCCGGGTGCCTCGTGAGCAGCTGGTCACAGGGAGAGCCAGTAGCAGCTCTGCCCCATGTCTGCGAGTCTCTGGACCGGCATACCTGAGCCGGATTCACGTATCTTATTTAAAATATACTTTAGAGCCAGAGCAATAGTACAGCAGGGAGGGCGTTTTGCCTTCCATATGGCTAACCCGGCTTCAATCTAGCATCCCAAATGGCCCCTGAGCTCTACTAGGAGTAAGCCCTGAGCACAGCCAGCTGTGGCCCCCAAGCCAGAATAAGTAAACAAAGCAAAAATAAAATCCACTGGGAAGAAAACCTCTTGAAGAACTTTAACAAAAGGTTTGCGCACCGCCCCAAAGGCGGCTGCCACCCCGACAGAGCACAGAGCAAACGGCCAGAGGCGAAGCTTTCAATGGGACAGAAAGTGAGGATCCTCTTTCTGTTGAGTCTCAGAGAGCAAGACTCAACTCCACGATACTGGCCCCTGCCAGGCGCGAGGCAGGGGCTGCCGGACCTGCTGGCTCAGAGGCTGCCGGGCAGCGGTAAAGAGACAGGACAGCAGGCCCGGCGACAGCACCGGCGGGGGGGGGGGGCGCTTGCCCTGTGTGTGGCCGACCAGTCTCGATCCCGGCATCCCATAGGCTCCCCTGAGTAATTCCTGAATCAGAGCCAGGAGCAATCCCATGAGCATCTCCAGGTGTGACCGAAAACTAACAAAGTACTGGGCAAGTTGAGTTCAGGGTGCAGCAGGGACGACTAAAGCGTGCCACGTTGGACAGACCCCAGCGGGGCAGGATGGCACCTCACCCCGGAGTCAGGGGCGGGAGCAGGGGGGGGCCGGGTTCCCCAGGGAGCCCACAGAGACCTGGTGGGACAGACCCATGCGGGCCTCTCCCCCACCTTGTCCCGGGCTCTGCCCCCCTTTCCCTGGTGGAACCCGGCCCCTCGGTGCTGGGCAGCACCTGCTCGCAGGGACCCGGTTGTCTCGTTTCACCTGAGCCCTGTGCCGCTGGCTGTGCCCTCTTCACTGCACACGGGCATGGCCCGTGCTGGGAGAGAGGAGAGGCGTCCCGGCCGGGCTGGAGGGACAGCTGGGCCCACGCCCGCACGGGCATGCCAGGGCCAGGAACCGCGCAGCGGGCCGCAGATTCCGAGGGGGAGGGGCTTGGACCTCCTTTGGAGACGTCCCAGTGCCAGCCGGATCAGACCGGACGGACCGGATTAGAGCAGATCAGCTCGGAAGAGCCGGAGCACACAGCGACTGCTGGTCCCCATGGGCCAGGCCCCCGCGCGGGCACTTGCTTTGCCTGTGTGACAGAGACGAGACGTCTTGTTTTATAAATCGTTGCACAGGGACAATATGCGCCACTTTCAATTATTAAAATGTCCATTTAGCATGTTTATTAGCACAAATGAATTCAATTATTTCAGGAATAGAAGCAAAATATTGTGTGGAATGAAAATATACGATATAATTAGACTATTAATGAAAACACTTACATACCTCCGCGTGATGGAAGATGAAAGCTTCACAGCCTCAAAAGGCGGGTGCTAAATATTTACATATCTGTCTGCAGTGCACATTTTTAGGGGCTAAAAATACTCATTGTTAACGGCTGGAGGGAAGTCTCGGTGTCACGTAATAAACGGCCACGGATTTGTCTCATGCGAGTCGGAGCCAGTTTTGCCGAGTGCCGCAGGCTGCCACTTTCGGCAAAGGGACACTGCCCCAGCCAGCGCCAGCGCCCCACCGGCAAAGGGAAACCGCCCCAGCCGGCGCCAGCGCCCACTCGCAAAGGGACACTGCCCCAGCCAGCGCCAGCGCCCACTCGGCAAAAGGAAACCGCCCCAGCCGGGCGCCAGCGCCCTCTCGGCAAAGGGGAAACCGCCCCAGCCGGCGCCAGCGCCCACTTGGTGTCAACACCCACTCTGCGAGGCCAAGTGGTCCTGAGCCTCCTCCGGAGTTGGGCAATGCGTGTCATGTCTTCATGCGTGACACTGGTGCCATGAAGACAGATGCGCAGCCACCAGCCGAGGGCCGGCCCAGGATACCCCCCGGCCTGGTGTGTGGCCACAGCGTGGGAACCTTTCAAGTGCAGGGCGCGGTGGCTGCCTCCTGGGCCCCACGTACCTGTGTCGGGAACAGGGTTCCAGCCCCGAGCAGAGCAGGCCGTGCAGGTCTCGCTCCAGCCAGGGCACATTTTTGTTCCATTGAGAAACTTGCTTCCTCTCCTGGCGCGCACGGCCCTCCCCTCCCTGTACTACCCGTGGTGCTGGGTTGGGCTTTGGTGGAAGCTCTGCCAGGCTTTGGTGACGTCCCTGTGCCCCCCCCCACCCAACTCACATGGCAGCAGATTCTCAGAGCTCTCATCTGGACCCCTGGGCTTCTCTGAGAACCCTCTGGGTCTCATGGGGGAGCCGTCTTGGGTGCTGGGATTGTTTCCTGCAAACACAGTTTAAACCAGCCTAGGAAGGGTGTCTCTTGTGACTTTCTTCTTGGTGTCTTCATCACAGGGGAGGGTGCGTGGAGGTCAGCCTGGGCGCCAGAGAATGCACGTTACCCCTGTCCCCCTGCTGTACCCCACTAGCTCACCGATCCACTAGCTCGCCGATCCACTAGCTCGCCGATCCACTGGCTCGCCGATCCATTAGCTCACTGATCCACTAGCTCACCGATCCATTAGCTCACCGATCCACTAGCTCGCACCTTCCTGAACATTCCTACTTGCAACCCTTTTCACCCATGAAATGCTCCAAAGCGCCCAGTTCCTGCCTTGGATGGCTCTGAATTTGTGTTTGGTTGTTATGCACCCAGAAACCGGTTTTGTATTTTCATTCGGGGGTCACACTCAGCAACGCTCAGGGCTGACTCCTGACTTTCCACTCAGGAATTACTCCTGGCAGTGCTCGGGGGACCATGTGGGATGCCAGGGATCAAACCCAGGTGGCCGCGTGCAAGGCAAACACCCTCTCCGCTCTGCTGTCGCTCTGGCCCCTTCACCGGTTCTGAAGAACAGGTTTTGCTATCACCGTGCTTCCAAAAGTGGGAAACGTGTAATTTATTGTACTTTAACCAAAACAAACAGTAGTTTTCCCTTAAAACTTGTACCGATTGCTGTGAATGAGCAAATGTTTATACAAGGTGTGAAATTAAGTTTCTTATAGTGGCAAAAATGTGAGCCTTAGCCAGCAGCTCTGAAATCACACTTATATTTTGGGTAACAATTTCCCTGCTGCTCTTTGTTGCAGTTAGGAACCAGCTCTTCAGGAGTCGGTGCCTGGCCAGGTCTGGCTCTGGCCCTGAGAGCTGTGCTGATTTCCCAGGGAATCCCAAGGGCTTATTCTTGCTTTTAAGATGTGGAAATTCTGGCTTGCTTGGTTTGTCAAACCCGTGTTCTCTTGTGAGGCACAACATTCTCTCTCTCTCTCTCTCTCTCTCTCTCTCTCTCTCTCTCTCTCTCTCTCTCACCTCTTCTCTCCTCTCTCACTCTCCTTCTCTCTCCCCCTCTCCTTTTCTCTCTCCCCCTCTCCCCTCTCTTTCTCCTCCTCTCTCTCTCCCCTACCCTGGAGAATCCCAGCTTCTCTCTTGGACATGGATTCTTCTCCTCATCATGAAGTCAGTTGCTTTCAGTAAAAAACAACACAACTCTCTTGCTTCTCTAGAGTAAATAAATAAAAACAAAACGTGCACATTCTGTCACAAAGTCTGGGAGACGGAAATTCTTCCTTCAGGGTTTTATTTCCTAAGCTGCTCCACTGAACTGTGTCTTTGACTAATAGGGAATTAAATTCTGGATCTGCTGCTAGAAGCACCGCAGCACTGAGCTATCAAGCCTCCTTAGCAGCGGCAGAATAGTTAGAGGACATTTGTGTGTCTTTAAAACAAAGCAAGGGGGTGCCCAGGAAAGGGGCTAGCCCAGGCAGGGGGTACCCAGGCAGGGGTGGTATGCCCAGGCAGGGGGTACCCAGGCAGGGTGGTATGCCCAGGCAGGGGGTACCCAGGCAGGGTGGTATGCCCAGGCAGGGGATACCCAGGGAAGGGGGTTTCCCAGACATGCCACAGCCACTGTCCTTCTTTGAAATCATTTTAAAGCCAATTAAAGCTGGGGCCAGAGCTCTAGTCCAGCGGGGAGGACTTTTGCCTTACACGTAGTTGACCCAGGTTCAATCCCCGCCTTCCCATAGCCCCCCCCCCAGCACTGCCATGGGTAATTCCTGAGTGCTGAGCCAGGAGTACTCCTGAACATCACTGGGTGTGACCCAAAAAGGAAAAAGTCCATGGAAGCCGTAGCGGTTGCCCACAGTAGATATTACCAATGAGCAGATGCTTAGAAATAGACCCTGATCCGGGTCCTGACAGGCGGCGCCTCGGGCTTGGGGTTGGGATTTCTGGCTGTTTCAGAGCTGACACCGGGCCTGCTTTAGAAATAGACCCTGATCCCGGGTCCTGACAGCGGCGCCTCGGGCTTGGGGTTGGGATTTCTGGCTGTTTCAGAGCTGACACCGGGCCTGCTTTAAAGAACAGTGTGTGCGACTTGTAATCCCAGTCACATTCACACCTGGGGGTTGGTTGGTGCCGCGGTCTCTGGCTGCTCCTCTTCACCGCTGCCCTCCTGGCCCTGCGGCTGTGGTTCCGGCAGTGCCAGCGTACTCGCCAAGCTGCATTTTCTTATTGTGCGTCTTGCCCATGCGGAACTCCATCCGCACTGGTTTTTTACATGCTCGTTGCTTCGAACGAGGCTGCAGTTCTGCTCTCACTGCGACAGGAGCCGGACACCCTGCAGGTAGCCGTTGCCCTGACCTGGCCTTCCAAGGAGCTGGGCCACTTTTTAGCTACCATTTGCACCAGCATAGTTTCAATCTCATTGAAAACACACACAAAACATTATCGTGGCCGTTTTTTTTTTTTTTTCTTTTTTGGGTCACACCCCGCGATGCTCAGGGGTTTCTCCTGGCTCTGCACTCAGGAATTACTCCTGGCGGTGCTCGGGGACCATATGGGATGCCGGGATCGAACCTGGGTCGGTACAGGCCAGCTGCATGCAAGGCAAACGCCCTACCGCTGGACTATCACTCCGGCCCCTCGTGGCCGTTGTTAAGGAGCACCGCTGGGTTCCGTGGTGTTAAATCCTTGCAGATGGCGCTGCCTTCCCTGCCGGAGAACGACAATGGCAGCGGCGGACGTCACAGAAACCACCTTCTTTTCCTTGCAGTTGGCAGCCTGTTTGCCCCAGCCTGTTTGCCCCAGCCTGGGGCTCTTGGCTGCCCCGAGCCTCATCCTGGTGAGCCAAGTGTCTCTGCCTGTGCTGACCAGCGCTGCAGAGAACCACTCGGGGAGGGTCTGAGCGCGGCGGCTGCGGAATAAGGTCCCAGAAACCATGAGCAGCCCCTAGGGTTAACCTCCCTGGCCGGCCGCCTGGGCAGGCCATAAAGAATTCTGCTCAAGTCCATCCTTGAAGCAGACATCAAAGTCCGCAGCTGCCCCAAGTCCCAATTAGTGTCTGCCTGCTTAAACGGGCGCCTGCGAGTGGACGTGGAAACGGCCCTGTGTGCGGAGCAGGCGGGAAGGCGCGCCCGGAATTACAGCGCTGGCGGGCATAATGACCTGTCTCCAGCCTGTCCTGATTAGGTAAGAGCGGGTAGATCAGATACAGAACCGGGCGCCTGTGTCGCTACGCTCGCTTGTTTGGTCACCGCAAACGGTCTTTATTTTCCAATTTTTTTTTTAAGCAAATGATGAAACAAACTGTTTATAGTTCAGCCTGGCCAGGAAGGAGATTTCAAAGCCGTTGCTGGGCCTAGCAGAGCGGGTTTCAGCCGCGGCCACTCGGCCCAGGGACAGCGTTTACCCGCATCTGGCTGCTTGTCTCAGAATCCAGTTCCTGAGGAAGCCCTTGGCCAGGCGTCTGCTTGCGTTTCTCTTTCCCTTGGCCTGGGGCCATAAGAGCATGACTGGTTGATTAGGATAACGGAGGTGAGTCACTGCTGAGCCTTCAGGCCAGAGAATCGCCGCTTCAGTTTGGGCCTTAGGCCCGTGTGTGGCCCTGCTGACACCGTCCCCTCGGCGGCTCTTTTGAGTCGGGCTGGGCCCTTCCAGTGCAGCAGTCCTTCGCCTCTGGCCTCTCTCTGGCTGTGTGGGATGTGCTGTCTCTGTGGGATGGGACAGGTCATTCCCCTGATGCTTTCTTGTGCTGTCAGACCCCTCCTTGGGTACCTGCCTGTTGCACACACCTGCTCCGCGGCATCACTGTAGGCAGCAAGCCAGAGAGACCACCTGAGTGAGAGGCAGACAGACAGACAGGCGTGCTGCCCAGGCCCTGTGCCGGCAGTTGCCTGCTCTGTGGCCTTGAGAGCCGCCTCTGTGTGTGTGTGTGTGTGTGTGTGTGTGTGTCTGTCTGTCTGTCTGTCTGTCTGTCTGTCTGTCTGTCTGTCTGTCTGTCTGTCTGGACTCATGTTTTGTTTTGGGGCCTCACCTGGCAGTGCTCCAGGCTTACTCCTGGCTCTGCACTCGGGGATCACCGCTGGCGGTGTTCAGAGGACCCTGTAAGGTGCCGGGGTCGAGCCCGGCCTGACCGCATGGCAGGCAGAGGCCCCCTGTGCTGTGCTGTGCTGTGCTGCGCTGCACTGCGCTTAGATCCTGAGCTCTTGCAGGCTGCAGTCAGGTCCTCCCTCACTGGTTCCGCCTTCTGCAGGCTGTGGCCGTGCGCTCGGACTCGCAGTGGCCCCACTGCCCCGGTCTCTGCTTCTTTCCCTCCAGGCGTGAGGACTAGAGAGCGAAAGCCCGGAGAAACGTGTTTGCTCACACTGTGAAATTTGTTTCCTTTGAAGCCGAAGCTGGAGCAGAATCCCGGATCCGTCAAACTCTGCATCACGCTGGCCCCGGGCTTCCGGGCTTCCGTGTCTGTTTCTTCTGCTTCGGCTCTTACTGCCGTCTTCGCCAGACGAGTTCCCTAGCAGCGCGTCTGCCGCAGGATCAAACAGCGCCAGGGACCCCAGTGATGGCGCAGCGCGGAGGGCGCTTGCCGTGCACAAGCTGACCGGGTTCAATCCCCATCATCCCGTAGCGTCCCCGAGCACCTCGAGTGGTGCCTCTGCGCAGAGCCAGGAGCACCCCCCCAGAGCAAGAGCATTAGCCCCCTCCGCACCTCCTAAATGCTCTCAGAGCAGCGCCCAGTGCCTACACCGCGCAGACCTTCTCCTGCCTGGCCGGATGGAAATGTGTCCTTGAGCATTCAGCAGGCCTTCCCCAGATCACATTTAAAGGATAAAAAATAAATAACAGTAACCAAAACAAGTTTTACAAATGACTGCAAAAGTAATTAAGTTTCTTTTAATAGCTTTCACGTTGGCTTAAAGGTCAGAGTGAAAATAGATGAGAGGGACACTTAGAGCCAAGCATGCTAGACAGAAACTCACTTGGGGCCGCTGCACTGTGGCACCAGCAGTACCGGAGTCCTGCTGGCTTCTAGCCCGTTTCCTAGAAACCGGCTGTCACAGGGCGGCCACGGATGGCCACGGACGGCACCGAGGCCCAGCATTAGCAGAGGCAGCTCATGGCTGGGGTCAGAGAGGCACAGATACGGGATGTGGGGAGCCAGTCATCGGCTGACCATCCCTCAAGAGGCTGGAGCGATAGCCCAGCGGGTAGGGCGTTTGCCTTGCACGCGGCTGGCCTGTGCCGGCCTGAGTTCGATCCCGGCATCCCATATGGTCCCCGAGCACCGCCAGGAGTAATTCCTGAGTGCAGAGCCAGGAGAAACCCCTGAGCATTGCTGGGTGTGACACAAAAAGCAAAAAAAAAAAAAAAGAGGCACAGATACGGGGTGTGGGGAGCCGGTCATCGTCTGACCATCCCTCAGAGGCACAGATACCGGGTGTGGGGGGGCCGGTCATCAGCTGACCACCCCTCGGCCCACCCACCTTTGGGCAGCTGATCCAGAAGCCCACAAGCCCTGTTCCCCACCTCTGCGGGACTTGGCCCCTCTGGGCAGCTGGCCTCTCTCTGACCACATCTCTTTCTGTTACTGGCACAAGGCACAGAGCAGGTCTTCTCGGTGGTCCTGGAAGCAAGTGTGCGTCCCAGCATACCCCAGGGGCCCCCGTCTGTTGGTGCTGTGTGACCACAGAGTCCAGTGTCTCCCCAGCCGCACTGCCTTGAGCAGCAGGACCGTTGGTTTCTGACAGCAGGTTCCCGCCGTGCACCGGAAGGGGAGGCGCGCGTCATTACATGCTAGGCAGCAGGAAGGTCTCACGCCGGAGGCTGCTGGCACAGCCCGGAGAGGCTGCTTAAGTGACCCAGGGGCTCACAGCTCTCTTCTCTCCATGGTCCTCGGTGAATGCTGTCCTGGACACTGTCCCTCTAGCCGTGCTGGTGAAGGGAAGAAGTGACACTTTCCAGGTGCCCAGCAGCTGTCCCCCTGGTCCGTGCCCTGACACTGTCCCCATGGTCCATGCCCTGGCGCTGTCCCCTGGTCCGTGCCCTGGCGCTGTCCCCCTGGTCCGTGCCCTGGCGCTGTCCCCCTGGTCCGTGCCCTGGCGCTGTCCCCCTGGTCTGCACCCTGCAGCTGTCCCCCCTGGTCCGTGCCCCTGACGCTGTCCCCTGGTCCGTGCCCTGCAGCTGTCCCCTGGTCCGTGCCCTGACACTGTCTCCCTGGTCTGCGCCCTGCAGCTGTCCCTCTGGTCCGTGCCCTGGCGCTGTCCCCCTGGTCCGTGCCCTGCAGCTGTCCCCCTGGTCCGTGCCCTGCAGCTGTCCCCCTGGTCCGTGCCCTGGCGCTGTCCCCCTGGTCCGTGCCCTGCAGCTGTCCCCCTGGTCCGTGCCCTGCAGCTGTCCCCTGGTCCGTGCCCTGACACTGTCCCCCTGGTCTGCACCCTGCAGCTGTCCCCCTGGTCCGTGCCCTGCAGCTGTCCCCCTGGTCCGTGCCCTGGCGCTGTCCCCCTGGTCCGTGCCCTGACACTGTCCCCTGGTCTGCACCCTGCAGCTGTCCCCCTGGTCCGTGCCCTGGCGCTGTCCCCCTGGTCCGTGCCCTGGCGGCTGTCCCCCTGGTCTGCGCCCTGCAGCTGTCCCCCTGGTCCGTGCCCTGGCGCTGTCCCCCTGGTCCGTGCCCTGCAGCTGTCCCCATGGTCCGTGCCCTGGCGCTGTCCCATGGTCTGCGCCCTGCAGCTGGTGCCTGCCTTTGGTCGGAGCAGGTCTGACCATCTCTCACACCTCCCAGTGTCATCCTGAGCCGCTGCTGGTAGGTCTAGAGATGTATCAGCTGCTGCTGCCAGTGGGGCCGAGGCCACTCCCGTGGGCGCTAGCGGAGGGTGCCCCAGCGACGCCTCGGGATCGATCGCTGGCTGCAGCCTCCCTGCTCGGAGCTTTGGGTGTTTCAGTCTTACTGCTGTGTCGAATCGTTTATACATGCCGCCGCAGTCACTTCTCTCTGCTTTCCAGAACGGAGAATACGTGATTCTCCCCGACTTTTTCTAAAGCCACGCACTTCTTTCCAACTCTTTCGTTGATCATTTTTAAACACGACGTTCCTGGCGTTCCGTAAAGGAGAATGCCAGAGTGGCGGAGCCTAAGCCCTCCACATGTCTGCCCTGCGTGCAGTAAGGCCTACTTGGAGCCGTGTGGTTGCGTGGATAAAGGCAGTAGGTGTTTTCACGTTCTGCCCCTACCCAGGGAGGTTCAGGGCCAGAGCCCGCAGCTGCTCCCCCTCGGCCACGGCCGCAGCCGCCTCCTCTCACCAGCCTGTTTCCCCAGCGCACTCAGAAATGCTGTCGCTGCCTCAGTTTCCATTTCTTCTCTCCTCGTGGTAGGCGAGTGTGTGTCTGCTCAGGACTGCGGACGGTCCAGTGTCCGCAGTGGGGGTGCAGTCCTCTTCCCGAAGGTCATCTTGGCCCCAGGGCGTGCTTCTCTGGACCTTTCAGCCCAGGGGATGGGGCGTGGGGGGCAGAAAGTGGACCTTTGGGGATGTTCACACAGCATGTCACACTCGACACCCGGAAGGCTCTGATGTGTGTTGGGGCGTTCAGTGCTCTGTCCCCCGTGCGGTGCCCCCCCACCCCTCTGTCCTCTCTGCTCTGTCCCCCGTGCGGTGCCCCCACCCCCTCTGTCCTCTCTGCTCTGTCCCCCGTGCGGTGCCCCTACCCCTCTGTCCTCTCTGCTCTGTCCCCCGTGCGGTGCCCCCACCTCTCTGTCCTCTCTGCTCTGTCCCGCTGTGCAGTGCCCCCACCCCTCTGTCCTCTCTGCTCTGTCCCCGCTGTGCGGTGCCCACCCCCGCCCCCTCTGTCCTCTCTGCTCTGTCCCCGTGCGGTGCCCACCCCCCGCCCCCTCTGTCCTCTCTGCTCTGTCCCCCGTGCGGTGCCCACCCCCGCCCCCTCTGTCCTCTCTCCTTAGTTCTCTGCATTTACGGTGCAGCGTCTCCGGGCGTCAGTGTTTATGCAGGATAACTGAGCAAAGGCTCCCACTAAAGCTGTAAATCTGGGGGGTATTTTGTGCTCAGGACTCGATCCACTTGGAAATTGGAATAGGAAACTCGACCTTGCCTTCCACGTCGGGAGAAAGGGCCAGTCGCTGCCGTGTTTGTTCCTCCAAAGTGTCTGCGATAAATATTCATCGACTCAAGCCTCTCCTGTGTTTGAAGCCTTGAGGTCTGTGATGGAACAAATGCAATTAGAATTGTGTGAGCCGCGAGGCTCGGGGAAGGACAGCACACAGTTGTTTCCTTTTTGGCTTTGTGAAGCCAGAGCGTGTCTTTCCTGAAGCCGGGCTCGCAGTCAGGCGTCTGTGGCAGCGCGTGGCTGTCTGCTTCTGGCTTTGGCGTCGTGCAGGCAGTGCTGGCCTGCGCCAGGCCACATGCAAATCCGACTTCAGCAATGTCACTTTGGAACTGCGGCCTCCTGCGGGGAGCTTCTGCGGCCAGCCGGGAGCCCAGGAGAAGGTTCTGCTCAGACAGGTCCTTGGGATGGGACCAAATCCCAGCATGAATTTCCTTTCTCCTCTCGGGTGTGACCGCGGCGCTCCCAGATCTGCAGCGCTTCAGACCTGTTTCTAGCCTCCCCTTTGTCGCTTCTGCTCTTCTCACAGCATTCGTCCGCTCGTGCCTTTTTGGTTTGGGGCCACCCCGGCTGGCGGCAGCTCACGGCAACCCCTGACGCCATAACCCCACTCAGCCACATTCTCAGCCTTCCCGGTGTGACCTCGTCCCTGTCCCCGTTGCCTCAGACGTCCAGAGCCTGGCCTTCTGGCTGGGGGGCGGGAATCCGGCAGCCTGGGTCTCGGGTGTCCTCTGCCGAGGCCTCGCCTTCTCTCTCATGCTGCCCTGAAGGTCCCTTGCGTTTGGTCTCGGGTTTGCAGCCATTTCCTCCCTTTTGCTGCTTCTGGTCTTGACGCGTCTGGGAGGCTCCTGATGAGGGCCCTGCCTCCAAAGCCTTGTGCTGTAGCGACCAGAGGTGACTGGAGCTGGGTGGTGCGTGTTTGTTTTGGGGTGTGTGTACTGTGAGCCATACCTGGCGAGGCTCAGGGGTCCTCTGCAGTGCTGGGGATCAAACCCAGGTGAGTGCGGCGCAAGGCGAGCCCCTCTCTGCATGCCGCCTCCAGCTCTGTGTGTGTGTGTGTGTGTCCCCCTCTCTGCGTGCTGCCTCCAGCTCTGTGTGTGTGTGTGTGTGTGTCCCCCCTCTCTGCGTGCCGCCTCCAGCTCTGTGTGTGTGTGTGTGTGTGTGTGTGTGTGTGTGTGTCCGCCGGGTCGGCTGCGGGCTCCTGTCGTGGCAGGCAGCAGAGCCCAGGCTCTCTCTGTGGCCCCTTTCTGGAGGCGTCTTTTATCCTGGCAATGTGGATTTGTGTGGACCTGGTCAGCAGCTGGCCCTTGCCGGCTGGGGCAGAACTGAGTGTGGCTCGCTGAGGCTTTGGTCTTTCTGTGTGCTCGCTGCTGCCGCCCTCTCTGGGGGCTTGGGGACGTTCTGCTGCACGGACTTCATCAGCTCAAACATCGTCTCAGCGGCCACCCTGCCACCCCCTTGGTGGACCCTCTCCTCATTCTCCAGGTGGTGCCCAGACCCACTGGCCTTGGAGCATGGCAGCTCTTTAGCCCTGAGCACCCCTGGGTGAAGCCCCTATTTACCGGAAAGCATTAGAAAAAGGGCTTTTAGGGGCCAGAACAATAGCACAGCAGGGACAGCCTTTGTCTTGCCCACAGCCAACCCGCTTCCCATATGGTCCCCCAAGCACCGCCAGGAGTAATTCCTGAATGCAGAGGCAGGCGTGACCCCTGAGCATCCTGGGTGTGACCCAAAAAGCAAAGAAAAGGGCTTTGAAAAAGCATCGCTTTCTGAAGCGTGTTCGAGGGCATCTCAGCCAGGGGGCAGAGAGGCTGGTGGGGGTACGAGACGGAACGAGCTGGGTTGAAACCTGCAGGACCCGGCCCCAGCACTCCCGCCCCAGTCGAGGACAGGTGTCCCCGGCCACCCCGGTTCCAGACAGTGTTGACTTCATCACAGAGGACAGGACATGCCCATTCGGGAAGCCCGCCGCAGGGTGGGGGCCCCAGCCCCTTCTGTCCCTGAGCTGTGGCCAGGGGCTGCCACTCCAGCCCCGGAACAACATCTGTTGGCTTCAGACCAGCTGCGGCCTCCAAGTCCAAGAGTGAGGCTGAGCTTTCTGGGCGCAGCCCAGTCTGCATGGCAGGAAAAATGTCTCCTAAGCCCATCCGAGCCAGCCACCCGGTTAGGTCCCAGGAGCAGTGGAGCATTGTTTGATGATGCAAGCTGCAGTGAGGGCCCAAGCGGAGCCGCTTAAGAGCATTCCCAGGGAGGCGCCGTTCTGAAAATAGGACCCTGCCGTTGCTGAAAATTTTGAATTAACACCCACAAATTGGAATGGCCCCGGTTTGTATTTTTGCATAAGCTTGTGGCATATTGCTTCTTCCACCGCGAAGATTCTCTTGCGGTGCGGGGAGGAAGTGTGAGGACGTGTCCCGGTGCTGATGGAACAATGGTGACGGCCGCCACGTGGGGAGTGTGCAGGGGCGGCACACACGGGGCTCAGGCTCTGCGTCACCGAGTGCCACCCTGGGAACCTGGCTGGTAACCCCTGTGGCACCAGACCCAGAGCTGAGCGTCAGGCAGGCGCAGCAGTGCCCTCCGCCACTGAGGGTTGAGGCCCCGACCTGTAGGTGTCCCCCAACGGTCTGAGCAGCTGGCCCAGACAGTGTTTCCAGACCTCAAAGGAAGCCGAGGGGGCCCTAGTTGAGCAGCAGCTGAGGTCACAAAACTTGATGCTGCAGTGAAGACAGGACCCTAGGAGGCCAGTGGCCAGGGCAGGACACAACGGGCAGCCCCCTGATTTCCAGCCATGCCATCAGAGGTCTCTAGAAGGGGGCCCAGAGCCTCCTCCCTCAGCGGGGAGGGTGTTTGTCTTACACATGGCTGACCGGGTTCGATCCCTGGCATAACATATGGTCCCCGAGCACCGCCAGAGTAATTCCTGGGTGCAGAGCCAGGAGTAACCCCTGAGCATCTCGGGTGTGACCCAAAAAGCAGAAAAAGTCTCTGGTAGAGCATATAGGACCCCACAGCATTGGGTGCCGCTGCTTGTCGTGACCGCTGAATGGTCAGCAAACTAGAAACCACCCTCCTGTCTGGGAGGTCTAGGTGATGGCCCCATTGAGGAGTGGGTGGGCTCTCCGGCGCCCTCCGGGGGCAAGGCGTGTAATAGCACCGGGGTCTGTGGTGGTTGGTGCTTTGGGCTGCTTCCTGGAGCTTGTGAGTCTGACCAAGGCGGAGGACAGGCCAGGGAGACAGTTCCCAGGGAGCACACAGCCTGCCTGCAGGCAGCCCCGAGTCGACACCCGGCTCCCCGTGACCCCATGCGCTGTGGGATGTGGGGGGCCCCAGAGAATTAGAGAAGGAGCCAAGGAGGGAGATCAGTGTGAGATTCGGGCCAGGAGGTGTGAGACTGCAGTTCGATCTCTGCAGAGAAATAAGTAGCACCTGGGAGGGGAGGACAGGTGGGAGGACAGGTGGAAGGTCGTGACTCGGGGGCATTTGTTAGGGGGCAGCCGTGGAGTGCGGGACCCTGGGGCACGGTGCTCCTCAGACCCTACAGTGAGGGACCATTCGGGGTCCGGCTTGGAGGCCCCAGTGCTGTGCTCGGAGGCCACGTGGTGCCGGGACTCAAACCCGGGCGGTGTCTGTGCCCCCACTGCTGGGCCGTCACCGGCCAGGCGATGTTCTTGCCTTGTTCGGGGACACACTTGGCAGTGCTCAGGGGCTTTACTCCTGGCTCTGTGCTCAGGGATCTCACCTGACAGTGCCCGGGGACCCTCCGTGGTGCTGTGGGTGGAACCTGGGTCCAGTGCGAGCAGGCGGCGTCTCGCTGTGCTGTTAGCCCGGCCCAGGCCTGGCGCTCACCCAGGATATTGCTGCTTTGAAATGAACACTTTGGTTCATGGGCCTGTTCCGGGGGACCCTGGCTGTGCTCAGCACCCCCAGGTCATGCAGATGGCAACTGACCACAGGGGAAGTTTTCAGGGTGATGGGGGCCATGGAGTGACCATGGAGTGACCGTTGGCACCTCTCCACTGCTGGGAGAGGTGGACAAGCAGGGGCGGGCGACCCGGGCTGCTCTATGAATAATGCGTTCCTCAGTTAAAAACAGCACTTTAAGCAATTGTTTAAACCTAACCATTTGGGAACAGGGAGAGAGCTTCATGAATAATTTATTCCCAAAGAAAAGATTAAAGGATCTGAACTTTTTCACCTTTTCAGACCTTTTACCTGCAAAACTGACCAGATAAATAAAATTGTAATGCCCATATAACGTTAGTGTAATTTTAAATACTTTCTCTTTCTAAGGAGAACAAGCCTGAATTTTCCTTTGTTGAAAGCGAGAGGGAGGGAGCGCGAGTGAGGAAGCGAGAGAATTCAGTGCTTTTAAGAACCAGGCTTGGGTTGGGGACGGGGTGTGGGGTTTTCTGTGCCGTTGAACATGCGTCAGCGCAGAGCAGGGCCGGCAGAAGTGGAAGCTCCGTGCGTCTGGCCTTGTTCGGGGAGACGCCCTGGGGCACGCTTGGGCCTGTGCTTGGCATCCCCCATCAGACACACCATCTTCCAAGAAACGAGACGCGGCCTTGCTTCAAGGATTAAGCGAGAGTCGGGTGGGAGTTGGGTACCAACAGTCCACGACCACCAAGGCTCCCCCCAGCCCACCCGGCTCTCTTCCTCCGGGCTTATGTCGCTGACCAGCTTATGTCGCTGACCAGCAGAGCTGGTGCCGCCGTGGCAAACGTCTTTACTGACCGTCTCGGCGTCAGGGCTTCGTGAGCCTGGTTACTGTTGCCAGCCAACTCACCTGCACAACCACCACTGTCCACCACTCCCTCCAGGCAACCACTAGCCCCCGCTGACCGCCCCGCCCACTGTCCACCTTCACAAGCTCTAGTCTTTGTTTTGGCCTGGAGGTGGAGGCTGGTTGCGTCGATGACTACCGGGTCCACCACCCTCTAGCTGGCCCGTGCTGGCCTCGCCTCAGCCTCACGACTCCACTGCTCACTTCTTGGTTCCCTAAACAGACTGGACGAGAGAACCAGGAGAGCCAAGTGGGAAGGCTCTGGCGGGGGTCAGGATCCCAGACTGTCGAAGACCTTTTCCAGGCCCGATTTCTCCCAGTCATCAGGGGGGCGGCGTTTCAATGCTTATCGCGCACACTTTCGAGCAGCAAGGAGCCAGCCCTCCAGTGCCAGGGAAGGACAGCCTGAGACAGCCTGAGCGGCACGGCCCCAGAGCCCCGCACAGCAGCTCGTTTCCTCGTCAGGAATAAGCTCAGCTGTGGTTTGAAAGATCCTCGTGGAGAGGCCCAAGACATCTCGGCCCCCAGAGAACTGCTCACGGAGCCCCTCTCCACCGTGGGGGGCGTTCTGTGTGGGCTGCTGGGCGGATGCCCCTCGGCCACTGCCCGGGAGCCCTAACAGCACCGCCCGTTCGCTTGCGGCCCCTGAGGCTGTGGAAACATCCGTTTTGAGCCAGTCACACTTGAAAAATCTCCCTTGAAATGATCCAAACTTAATTTCTGGTCATTTTGTTTCAGAAATTCTAACCTCATGGGGTGTCTGTTCGCCACTCTCCAAACTTAATCTGCCTGGAGAGAATTCCATTTCCGCTCTGTAGAAACGGGCGTGGACAGGGCTGCAGCGAATGACACGGTCACGGCTCACCCTGAGTGCTGTGGAAATGGGCTCGCGGGCCATCGGGCAGGGCCGCAGGAAAGGGCGTCTGGCTGGAAGCGGCTCTGTTGAACATTCAGTGTGATGTGGCTGGTCATCAGCATGGCCTCAGACTGTTGTTGTTTTTAAAGGTTTATTTTGAGATTGGAAACATTCTCCCAAACTAAAATAGATGAATCAAGTGTGCTTGAAATCGATGCTGAACTGCCACCCGCACCTGCAGATTGAAAATCATTAGCCGGTTACTGAAACCCATGTGGAATGGAATCTTCATACTCGGCGTGCCCCAGTCAGCTGATGGGAGAAGGCTGGGAGCGCCCCAGGCAGGCAGCCTGCCGGCATCTCACACCACATTCCCACCACCATTCCCGTGGGTTTGCCACCCCCCCCAGAAAATACTGAGATCCATGTGAATTGGCTGTGGGTAGCACCTGGCAGGAATTGTTTGGGGCAACTTACATTTCCAGACAAACTCATCATGTGTCCGGAGTCAGGAAGAACCTGTTTGTTCATATGTGTTTGCTCCTGGTACAGTGAATTGTCTTGTGTGGTTGGCTCACCGTGTTTCGTCAGTCACAAAAGGTCTCTGGCTGTGCCGGGACTGATTGGGAAGTTTATGGCCTGATGCTGGCTTGCCAGCTCCCAGCTCTGTGCACAGGCGGCCAACCCCAGAGCCCAGGTCCTTCTCCATAGATAAAGAACTTGGACTCCATCTTGGCTGCCCTCCACTCACAATCTCTAGGCTCCTTTGGGGGCTGTTATTAGCATATTTTTGAGGAGAGCGCACCCTGCAGGCTCAGGGTTTCCCCTGGCTCTGTGCTCAGGGCTCGACCCCAGGCCGGCCGTGTGCGAGGCCAGTGCTCTTCCCACTGTGCTATCTTTTGGGCTCCCTGTTATTTTCATTCTTTTTCTTCTTGGATCACTCCTGGCACTGCGTGGGAGACCATATGGGATGCCGGGATCGAACCGGGTTGGCTGCATGCAAGGCAAACACCCTCCCGCTGGACTATTGCTCCGGCCCCAGTTTTCATTCTTAAGCCTGGCGACTCCCCCAAGTGTGACGTATATTGTGCTGCCTTCCTTGTGGCAGGGGCTGTCTGTGGGCTCTCCTGGCAGAGAGCAGAGATCGCTGAGCTCGGAGGGGCTCCGGAACACCTGCTCGGAGTGTACAGGGGTGGCCAGCACGGCGCTCCTGCATGGACCCCTGGGTGAGCTGAAGAAACCAAGGGCTTGTCCAGGCCTCGGCCCCCTTCACAGGCCTAGGGGGCAGTGGTCAGTCGCTGTGTCCAGGGAACTCACCAGTCCTCTTTCCCACTGCCAGCCGTACTGTGTGCCATGATGTAAGGCGCTTCTCTTGTGGACGCAGCCCAGCGGGAGAAGGGCCGACCCTGGCTGGTGATGGCCCAGCGCCTCGCCCCACCCCTGCAGCAGCCCTGGGCCTTTGTCAGGATTTGACCTGGTGGGCGTCACCCTCACTTGGAGCAGAGGGTTCAGAGACCCCTGATGCCGGCACTGTTCTCCCCTTCCTCCTGAACTCTGGCGAGACCAACTGCATAACCCATAGCTCGACAGCTCGAACCCGAGTGCCCCTGGCCGCCATGTCCTCTCGGCTCCCCCCCCCCCGCTGTGAAGTCGTGCTGATGTTTAGCCTCTGCGCTCTGCACTGGGACGTGCACGTGTTATTCCCGGTCGCCCGAGAATCCGTGATCTCTCTGCGCGCGGCGGCTCTTGTTTGCGTGTGACAGGAGTTTATACCAGCTCCACTGAGTCACCTTCTGGGGGCTGCTCACTGCACCTGCTTTCCCTTCTCCGTCTGCGCAGGCCGTGGTTCTGACTCCCCGGCAGGCTGATTCACACCGCAGCTCCGCAGGATGAGCTGTGCCCCTAACGTGAAGCACCCGCTCCGCCCAAAAACGTGGCGCGTGTCTGCACTCCGTGCGTGCACACATGCATTTCCCCCACGGACGCGAGCAGCCCACACGCACGCGCACCACCTCGCTGCAGCCGGTGTGAAGGCGCCGTCCGGACAGGGACTGGCTTGCGGCTGGTCTGAAGGGCAGCGGCTGATCCGGCTCTTCTCCGTCTGCTCCTTGGGTGAAGCTGCCGTTTTGGGGAGTGGGAAGCCAAAAGCACCCAGACTGTTCCCAAAGCTGTCCACGTATGTCAGGGATTGCTGTTGCCGCCTGCATCCGGGGGTCCCCGAGGGAAAGCTTAGCCCCACGTTCCCTGGACCCTGCCTCGGCCCATGCGGAGTTTCCTGCTGAGTTCCTGTGGGCTGAGTTCCTTCCTGTACATTCCCATGACCCTGAAATTGCTGTTTCGAGGGTTTGTGGAACGCTCCGTGGTCCTGAAAACCCTGTTCTGGTCTCCCTTCTGGGTACAGCTTTCCCAGAAACCTAGCAACGGTGCCCGTGACCCGCACCCCCTGAAACTCAAGCAGCGTGTTTCATGCCACAGCTATACTCATCCTGCTAAAATCTCTCAGGTCTGATGGCGCCCAGGACCAGCAGGGCTTCAGGGACAGGGTATTCCAGGGACGGACTTCTCCGGAATTGTCGCCCAACGTGATGGCCTTCGCTCTGCCGTTGCTGCTTTGCGCGCTCTAGTAGCCTCTTAGGGAATCTCTGCTGGACTTGCCCATGGGTGCAGAAGGCCCGCTGTGGGCCTGGGGGTGGCGGGCAGCGCAGCACCCAGAGAGCCCTACTGCACCTCTGCACACACGGGGGGTCCAGTGCTTGAATTCGGGCAGGGTGCGACAGCCTGCGGGCTCCTCCAGCAGAGACCGTTGTCCCGATGCACCCGTGTGGGTCGTCTCCGTGGGCCTTTGGAGCCCTCCAGCAAAGATGGTCGCATGCTCTTCATGTCCAGGCACGGGTGTGGACCCCATGACATGCCTGTGGCTGTCTCATGGCCTGAGCTTGCTGCCGCTCTCCGGTGTCAAACCGTCTCTGCAGACATTGTCTCAAGGGTCAGAGCGATGGTACAGCAGGTTGGCATCTACCTTGCATGTACGCGCCAACCCAGGTTTGATCCCCAGCATCCCATATGGTCCCCAAGCACTGCCAGAGTAATTCCTGAGTGCTGTCGAGAGTCCCCCTGAGTATCCCCGGGTGTGACTCAAAAACTAATAAATAAATTGCTTCCCCCTTCAGCTTCTTAAAATGAAAGCCTGGATCTTTAAGTCCTCTTTCTTTCTTCATATGGGCTTTTTAAAACTCTAAATTTCCCGGCAAGCTCAGCTTTAGCTGCATTCAACACATTTTGATGTTTTTAGTATTCACTTGAAAATATTTTCTAATGGCCGCTGTGATTTCTTCTCTTTCTCGTGAATTATTAAGGAGCTATTTAACTTGCAGGTCCCTGGGGCTCTCCGGCTGCCTTTGTGGGGCGGCCTCCCTGGCCTGTGCATGAGGACCTTTCCCCGGGTGGCGGCGCTCGTCTGTCTGGGTGGGTGTCCTGCTGGCTGACCCTTGGCGCTTTCCTTTGCCGGCAGCACTTGCTCGGGTTTCCTTCCCTTCTCAGAGCGATGCCAAGGGCATCGGGCCGGAACTGGTTTTTGCTTGTTTTGGTTTTTGAGATTTTCGTTTTGCTTTTGGGCCACACCCGGTGATGCTCAGGGGTTACTCCTGGCGCTGCACTCAGGAATCACTCCTGGCGGTGCTCGGGGGACCCTATGGCATGCCGGGATCGAACCCGGGTTGGCCGTGTGCAAGGCAAGTGTCCTCCCTGCTGGGCTGTCGCTGGTCCCTGAGCCCGATTTGGAAGCACTGGGCAACAGTTTGTCACACTGAGGGGGTGAGGGCCTCATTAGGCCACTGTGGGCCGGGAGATGGTTCCCCTGAGAGCAGGCAGAGCCCCGGGAACCCCATCTTGGGGAGAATCCTCAGCTCAGCTCACCTGGGAGGGCTGTCCGGGCCCCATGGGGAGCACCCCCGGAGCTGTGTGGACCTTGGTGTGTCCCTGCGCAGGACTGCCGCACCCACGTGGGCCCCCTCCCCTGTCCCTCCTGGGGCTGTGAAGGTGGTGAGCAGCAGCATTTGGACACTCATCTCTGGTCACGGCGGAGCGGGAAGGGGACTTGTGACCCGCGGTCCTCGGCGTCCCGGAGGATCTTCCGTGACCTGCTGCTGACCGTTGGGTTATTTGTAGCTTTGGCCTAAGGAGCGCGCACGTATGGAACCAGCCTTGCTTTGCTGCTTGCTTTCTCGCTACAGGACACTCGGGTCACTGGCACGGCCACTGACAATGGGGCGTCGGTGCCGGTGCTGTAGCTCAAAGGGGCAGACGGGAGGGGTGCAGAGGCCACAGTCGGGTCTGAGCTCAGGCAGAGGCCAGTGGGGTGCCAGGAATGGCAGACCTTGGGGCCGGAGCGATAGTCCAGTGGGGAGGGCCTTTGCCTTGCATGTGGCTGACCCACGTTCGATCCCGGCATCCCATATGGTCCCCTGAGCACCACCAGGAGTAATTGCTGAGTGCAGAGCCAGGAATAGCCCCTGAGCATCGCCGGGTGTGACCCAAAGTGAAAACAAAATTCAGACCTTGTCATGCCCGGGGTGGCGCCCCGAGGAGCAGCGTGGAGGCAAAGCTTGGCGTGAAGCCCCGCTTCAGAAGCGGCATCTGCGTTCTTGGTCTGGGGGCACGCCCGACCACCCCACTCTGCAGGGCCCAGGTTAGCGGGAGAAGGTCCAGGTCTGTGCCCTGCTGACCCTTCCCCTGGGCTCTGCGCTGTGATTCCCGGAACCCCAGTGTGGGGCGCCGGCTCACTCTCCTGCCCTCTTTCCCAAGCCTGGCAGAAGGCAGAGGGCACGGCTAGGAGATGGAGAGTGGGCTGGAGGAGCACCCCACACAGTGCTGCCCCTGAGGCCACTGAACAGGCGGTACTGGGAAATACACGCGGCTCTGCCGTGGGCCCCCTAAGTGGCTGCTGCTGACATTTGCCCTGCCCGGCCCATGTCCGTCCCCCTCTGCTGCTCTGACCAGCGCTGGGAGGGCCCGCACCAACCCTGCGCTGCGGAGGGCTGGAGCCCGCCCCCGGGCTTTGTCGTCTTGGAGCTGTCCGGCGCCTCTGCCAGAGGGTCGAGGCAGCCAACATGCATGGGGCGAGGGTGGTGGGCAGTAGCCGTGGCACCCCGGGGCCCAGCATGGACAGATCTACAGCCATTCACAGGCCCACGGACCCAGCAGATCTGGCGTGGGAGCGGCTGTTACTCCGCGGCCAGCCGCTTCCTCCTCCTCCATTCCCAGACGCAGAGACCCCTCCGCTGCAGCGCTGGGGTGTGTCAGGGAGCAGCCTCAGGGCACCACGGAAGCTGCTGTCCTGTCCACTGCAGAGTCCGGTCGCGTCTGCAGCTTCAGAGGAGCCGCTAACTCAGCCGATGAGCTAATTGCTGGTCTCGGGCGTCCCGTGTCTGTCCAGCCGGTGCTGCAAGGCTCTGGGACACCACGCCGCTGCTAAGGTGCCTGGCAGAGCCCGTGTCCCCGCACTGCTGCCCGCCGCAGGACACCCCAGCTTATCCGCCTCTCAGGGCGTGGCTGGGTCAGCACTGGGGGTCTTGCTTGGGGCCTCCTGGAGCCTCTTTCAGCAGATGCACTGGGCACTGCCCAGTATAGGGGCACCCTGGCATGGGAAACCCCCAGTGCCTGTCTGGAGACCCCTGTACCCCGGGCTGGAGCCAGGCGGGAGAACCCCAAATCCCGCCCCTGCAGGCATGTATGCCCCGGGGCAGTACACGGACCTCTGTGGGGTAAGGATGGCGGGGGTGCGGGCGGGGGCTCCCGAGCCACCTGTCTGTTCCCCCTTCCCACCTAACGGCGACTAGGCGCCAGTGTCGTTACTGTCGTCACTGGCTTGCCGGCCGAGCAGTGCAGGGTGTTTCTCCTGTTGGGTGTTTCCTAACGTGTGAGGGCTTGCCCGGGAGCAGCAGCTGAGAGAGACGGTTTTGCTTCCCGAGCTAAGTACATTAAGCGGTTTAGGGGGAAACTGGGACCCGCAAGAGAGTTGGGATAAATCTTTAGCCCCAAGAGGAATCAATTTGGAAAATCACCAGCTGTCAGTTACCCGTGTAAAATCCGCCCAGTGATGGCATGTCAGCACCCTCCACCCTCCGGGCCCTGCCAGCCCACGGCTGGACAGCACTGGGGGTGGACGTGTCTCAGGGAGAAGGGCTGGGTGCAGGCTGGGGTCTCCGAGCTGCCCGCTGCAGAGACCAGGTCAGGAATCCCTGTAGTCAGCCACTGCCCCTAATGGCTCCTTCTGCAAGGGCCAAAGCCAGGGATGGCAAAATGGCGCTGCTTCTCCCGGCGTGGCGCCACCTGCAGGGTATAGGGGCATGGGGGCGCCTGCGCACGGCCGCTCACAGGTGCGGGGCTCAGATGCTGCGGGTGGGAGCACAGGCGCGGGTGCAGATGCAGGGTGCTGGCACCGTGGGTGTGGCACAGCTCTGCCACTTTCTCCACGAGGCAGGACCCTGCTTTCCCTTCCTGCTTCCCGGGAGAGCCCCCTGGACCGCCACCCCCTTCTCAGCGTCTCCTGAGATCTGCCTTCTTGAGGCATCCAGACACCCCACATTGCACTGGAAGCTGCCCCCACATCCCCGGGAGCATTTGCCCACGGAGGAAGCTGCAGGAGCCAGCCGGTGTCCTTCTCTCCTGACTCCCTGCCACGGCCACTGGGGAGAGTGGGGAGAGGGGCAGACTCTCTCCCGCGTGTCAGGGCGCTGCCCCCGTGGCGCGTCTCTCGGACCCGGCCCGCTTCCTGCCACCAGAGCTGCCCAGGTGGTGCCTCTGACCATGTCCAGGTGCCTGTCACCGCGTCCAGGTAGCCCGGGCAGGCAGAGGCTGCTCGAGAGGACGGGCCTGGCCGCAGCCACGCCTGGCTGCCTGGTGCCTGCCTCCCCCCATTGTGGTGTCGTGTACAGAAGGAGACGCAGTTTGGGGGTGCCTCTGCGTGGACACAGGACAGTGCATCGAGGGGCCTCTGGATAGAGGCTCGTTCTCAGCGCGGTGCCCCCAGGACGCCTTCCCCAGGGACAGTCTCTCGGCTCTGCTTCTGGGGGCAAGTTTGGGGTCGTCTCCCAAGCACATCTGTGTGCTCCAGCCCCTCCTGAGTGAGGAGGGCCCGCCCAGCAGCCGCACGAGCTGCCCTGTTACTACTCCTCTCCCGCCTGCTCCCGGCCTACAGGTGGGAGGGGTGCAGAGCCACGCACCGTGGCCGATGCTATTCGCGTCCACTTGGGGCTGTTTGCTGTCTCGCTAACGCACCCGGCTGGCGGCCATCCAGGCTCAGTGGTAGAGTTTTCCCTCTTGAGCAGGGGTCGGACTCTAGCGGACTGGGCCATCTGCCCAGCGACTATTTTAGAACATCCACAACAATCCTTTGTGCTAGATTTTGAACACGGCTGGCCGGGGGCTCCGTGTTTTGTGAGACCGGTCAGCTTCCAGGACGTCGTCCACGTTGTTTCGCAGCCATCCTGGACTCGAGTTTCCGTTTGGCCAAGCACAGCTTTGCACGGGGGTTTTGCGGTGTTAATTAGCTCCCCAGGAGCCGCGCTGAAAGACCAGCATGTCGGAGCTGCGTGGGCGTCTTGGCTGGGAACCCGCCCGCACACATGCAGGGCCTGCAAAGCCGCTGTTGGGGTCTCCTTGGAGCCGAGTTGACAGTGCAGCTCCCCAGCTGCTGCTGCAGTTTGGGGCTCTTGGGTGACCCGCCCACCCCCTTGGATCTGCTGTGCTTGGTGCAGTCCTGCCTGGGGTCTCTGGCTGACAGGGAGAGCCCTCACCATCCAGGGAGCGCCCTGGGGGTCTCTGGCTGACAGGGAGAGCCCTCACCATCCAGGGAGCGCCAGGTCGTCCCAGGCGCGCGATCGCCCGAGTCTCACAGGGGAGACAGGCTGGAGCCGCAGCCTCCCTCTGGCACAGGAGACTCAGGGCTCAGGAGTGTCACGGGGGCCACGCGAGATGGCCAGGGAGCCAAGAGGGCCGAGGGCAGGGCCAAGAAGTTCCTCTGAGGACGTGAGTCAGGACCCAGGGCTGGGCACGGCTGTGAGGGGCCCGGGTAGGGCAGGACGTGCCAGGCAGAGCCAGCCTGGAGGTGCTGGTGGAGAGCCCCAGCCGGGGGCTCCCAGAGACCAGGCAGGTGCCCGCTGGGACACGGGGAGCCTTCGGCATTGAACCTCGTTTCTAGAACAGGCTTAAGCGCCTCTGGGGCCCGTGAATGAACTGGCAGAGGTCCATGGTACACAGGAAACAGTTTGGGGTCTCGAATCGCGGAGACACATTTTTGTTATTGGAATGTTCTCGGGGCTCGGTGGCCGGAGGAGACGCGCGTGAGCCCAGCTTACAGCCATCAGCAAACCTGTCTCCCGCATTGGCAGCCGGACTGCCAGGGATAAATCTGCATCGTTCCTCGAGGCTGCCTTGGTGGCGGGGACCTCTGGGGGGCCTGCGCTGTGGTGGCCCACACGCCGGGCTGTCCTTGGGCTGGTGAGGCAGAGCTGCCTTTGCATGGCACCACCTCTGTGCCCGCTCCTGGATACAGACCCGTCATTGAGGCGCCAGAGCGTGACAGCCCGCTGCAGAGCACGGCAGAAACCTGCCGGCAGGGCGGCACCCGTGGCCCTGAGCCCCGAGCCTGGTTCCCGCCTAAAAGCAGTGAGCGCCAGGTTCCCACCTTGCTCTGCACACGGGGCTTCGAGGCGCCTCTGTTTCTGGGCCACTCTCGGTTGTGGCAAGGCTCCGCCATGTAAATAGGAGCTGCGATCTTTCCAAGTTATTACCCTGTTAGCAGGTTGACAGATATGTGCAAATGTGACTCACTGCTCAGTTTGGCAGGAATCAGCGTCTTTCTGTGCTGCGTCTGCTCGCGTGTGGCTGGCCCACCGCGTGCGTGTTGCCCGGTGCCCAAGGTAGAGATTAAAGTAATTTGATCCTGCTGCAGAACAAGGGGAGCATGTGTGCAGTGTGGGGGGGGCGGCCGCTGGTCACCTGGCCTGGTACACAGCCTTGAGCTGAGACTGGGCCCCGGGCCCAGCTTCCCCACTAGAGCAAGGCAGCGCTCGCTAGTGCCCGGCCGCAGAGATTGGCGTCAGTTTCCTTCCTTCTGTCAGGGCCCGGGTGGTGGATTTGTATTTTGAAAGCTGGTCTATCTGAAAAGGGAATGTTTTGATTTTTGCTTCTAGGATTTAGACATTGTTTTCCTCAGCTCAGGACGCAGCTGACTCTCTTCTTTCTGGGCAAGTACAAAATGTCACCTGGAAAGGGGGAATTTGCATCTCCTTCATGTTAGGAGGCAAAGGAAAACCAGCTCCTTGGAGCTCTTTTTTTTTTTTTTTGGCTTAGTAAAATCTTGACATTGATTTTTGGTTTTCCCTGATCCTCGTCTGAAGGAAACGATGAAATATCCCCAAGCCCCTACCCGGGCTGTTTCTCTCCTCTTCAGCCTCCCTGAGAAGCCTGTGCGTAAAGGTGGGCCAGGAGGGTCGGGCCCTCTCTGGGCGAGGTCAGGCAGATGCCGGCACATTCAGCAGCTCCCGCCGTCACCTTGCCGCCTCCCCTTCCCCCATCTCCCGGGTGCCAGAGAGAAAGTTTCTGGGAAGTGTGTTGGAAGGTTCCAGGCAAAGGCACGGGAGGGAGCGACGGGCCGCTTTGTACCAAGTCCTGCAGGAGTTCGTTGGTGTCTCCCGTCCAGGGCTCTGGTGGCTGCTGGCCGCAGCCGGGTTCATCAGCGTGTGCTGGCCAGTGACCTCTGCTCACCCCGTTGGTGGGTCCTGCCTGTTGGAGGGCTCTTGCCGGACTTCATCCCTGCAAAAGGAGAGGGAAGGACTTGGGAAGAAGCATCTGCCTAGCAGAAAGGAAAAGAGAGCCGCCAACACGGTGGGAGTCCTGGAAAGCAGTCCCGGTTTCCTGAGCACAGTTTAAGCCTTTTGCACAGTTTCTGGGTGGAGGGGGTACAAGCACAAATCCTGTAGCATCCGGGGCCTTCGCAACAGGGAGCAACCATGGATTGAGCAGGAGCAGTCACTGATTCGCGTATTCCTGTGAGCTGAGGTCAGAAGACCAGGCTCATCCTGCCTCCCCCAGATGCCGCTTGCCTTTCAGTCTCCCTTGGATACGCGCAGATGTCTTGCACGTGGCTGTAAACACTTGAGCATCCGGAAGCTCCCTGCCCCTTATGGCGGGAAAGTGCCAGGCCCTAATACTAGCTGCTTAGAGCCCAACTCTGCCAATGCGGAGGTACCTGGTTGGAAACGGGGATCAGAGAGCAGGTCCACGCCCACCCAACGCCTCCTGTCACCTCTCTCCCTTCAGGGGCGCTGCGGCTGTGTGCTCACACACACACACACACACACACACACACACACACACACTCCTTGAGGGGCAGAGTGAGGTCCGGCATCACCTTAGTCCCAGATAGATGCTTCTGAGCCTTTCTGAAAGCCAACAGGACGGGAGGAGCCGAAGCACAGCAGGGAGGGCGCCCGCCTCGCTCATGCCTGACGAGGTTCCAGCCGTGGCGTCCCATGGTACACAGTTCCCGAGTGCAGAGCCAGGAGTGACGCCTGAGCGTTGCCGGGTGCCGCCTGGCTTCCCTGGGCCAGGAGCACAGCAGAGTGGCGAAGCTCTGTGTTCCTGAGCGAGATCCTGGGTCCAGCTCCCAGAGCCTCAGGCCGCACACACAGCTCGCAGGCACCTGGTCTGCTCTGAGCTCTGGGCTTTCGTGACACCATGCCTCCGTCTGCAGGGCCGCGGGAGAGACCCGTTTGGGTCCAGACGCAGAGGCCCCGCATGTCTCTCCTCTTTAGAGACGCTGACCATGACCCCCACCCCCCCAGGAGCGCCATTGAGGGGGACTTTTGTTGGTTCACCTCAAAAGGCAAATTCAAGGGGGTCACTGAGCGATTTTGTTCCCTAGTGAAAAGGGGGTGGTGGGACAGTCAGTTCGGAGGCGGAGAGCAGAGTCCTCCCTTCTCCTCCTCCTCCTCGGGTGCCTCACCTGTGTTAGGGCAGAGTCCTCCCCCCCTCCTCCTCCTCCTCCACGGGAGCCTCACCTGTGTTAGGGCAGAGTCCTCCCCCTCCTCCTCCTCCTCCTCGGGAGCCTCACCTGTGTTAGGGCATTGTTCTCCCCTTCCTCCCCCTCCTCCTCCTCCTCGGGAGCCTCACCTGTGTTAGGGCATTGTCCTCCCCCTCCTCCTCCTCCTCCTCCTCCTCCACAGGAGCCTCACCTGTGTTAGGGCATTGTCCTCCCCCTCCTCCTCCTCCTCCTCCACGGGAGCCTCACCTGTGTTAGGGCATTGTCCTCCCCCTCCTCCTCCTCCTCCTCCTCACGGGAGCCTCACCTGTGTTAGGGCAGAGTCCTCCCCCTCCTCCTCCTCGGGAGCCTCACCTGAGTTAGGGCATTGTCCTCCCCCTCCTCCTCCTCCTCCTCCTCCACGGGAGCCTCACCTGTGTTAGGGCAGAGTCCTCCCCCCCTCCTCCTCCTCCTCGGGAGCCTCACCTGTGTTAGGGCATTGTCCTCCCCCTCCCCCTCCTCCTCCTCCTCCTCCTCCACGGGAGCCTCACCTGTGTTAGGGCAGAGTCCTCCCCCTCCTCCTCGGGAGCCTCACCTGTGTTAGGGCATTGTCCTCCCCCCCCTCCCTCCCCCTCCTCCACGGGAGCCTCACCTGTGCTAGGGCAGAGTCCTCCCCCTCCTCCTCCTCCTCCTCGGGAGCCTCACCTGTGTTAGGGCATTGTCCTCCCCCCTCCTCCCCCTCCTCCTCCTCCAGGGAGCCTCACCTGTGTTAGGGCATTGTCCTCCCCCCCTCCTCCTCCTCCTCGGGAGCCTCACCTGTGTTAGGCAGAGTCCTCCCCTCCTCCCCCCTCCTCCTCCTCCACGGGAGCCTCACCTGTGCTAGGGCAGAGTCCTCCCCCCCTCCTCCTCCTCCTCGGGAGCCTCACCTGTATTAGGGCATTGTCCTCCCCCTCCTCCTACTCCTCCTCGGGAGCCTCACCTGTGTTAGGGCAGAGTCCTCCCCCTCCTCCTCCTCCTCCTCCTCCTCGGGAGCCTCACCTGTGTTAGGGCATTGTCCTCCCCCGGCGCCCCTGCTCACATATCCCCACCCTGTGCCAGCCCCTCCTTCCCGCACCGGCCCTGCGTGGCCTGCTGATGGGCTGTTTTTGTCCGTGGGCGGGCGCCTGGTGTGGCCTGATGCCACCCTGTCCCCAGCGCCAGGCATGCCCGCCCACGTCTCAGAGAGCTTTGCCAGTGCCCAGGAAAGGGATGGGCCTGCCGGGCCCCAGCAGCCCGGCTATCGAGGTTCTGTGCCTCCGTGTCCATCTGGCTGGACATGAGCTCGGGGCTGTCAGTGCTCAGTGTCCGCGTCCCCTCCCAGCGTGGTCTGTGCTGCGGGCTGGTGCCCCGTGGTGGGCATCGTGGCAGGGCAGGCTTGCTCCCTCGGAGACACATCCTTCCCAGAGTCAGCTGGCCTTCCTTTTCATCACTTTGGAGTCCTTGGTATGTCCCGCATGCCACGCCTAGATGCGTGATTACTAGACCCGGGAGTCTCGGGTCCGCGGGAACCAGACCCGAGAAAACATGGGCCGCACAGCACGTGCCCTGCTTGCTGGGAGGGCTGTCCCGAGTCCAGAGGAAAGGAATCTAGTGGCCGTCACAAAGCAAAGCGTCGGTGAGAAAGGGAATGGGCTCGCGCCCCAGCCGCTTCAAAAATACAGACCAGGATTCTAGAGGGTTAGCCTGACTCCAGCAGTCACTCGGGAATCAAAAACTGAAAGACCCCAATGATAGAACTTCAGGTCTAGTTCCATCCGGGAAGCAAGGGTCAGGCTGGGGAGATCTTATCCGTGGGGAGCACTCACCCTATCTCACGTGTGGGGGGAGCACTGGGACCACTTCTCACCTCGGTGCCCCCTTTCCCCACAGGTACGTGGATGACGTGATCAGTCGCATCGACAGGATGTTCCCGGAAATGTCGATCCACTTATCCAGGCCCAACGGGACATCGGCCATGCTTCTGGTGAGCTCCGGGGGCTGCCCTGCAGGGCTGTGAGGCGGGAGTTTCTGGAGAGACGAGCTCTCAGCGCTGCTGGGGCCTCTGGGCTGCTTTTCGGGTTCAGAATCCTGCACATTGATGGGGGCCGGAGCGATCGCACAGCAGCGGGGGCATTTGCCTTGCACACAGTCAACCCAGGTTTGATCCCCTGGCATCCCATATGGTCCCCAAGCACTGCCAGGAGTAATTCCTGAGCGAAGAGCCAGGAGGAACCCCTGAGCATTGCCCAGAAAAAAAACCTCCAAAGTCTTGCCCACTGAGGGTCAGGGAGAGTTTGGGGGCTCGGCACGGCTGACCCCCATTTGGTCCTCGGAGAGCTTCCAGTGGCCTCTCCTGTGCACAGAGCCAGAAGTCCCTGGCTGCTGCCGGATGTGGCCGAGCCCCCTCCGCCAAGTCCCGCCATTGAAACCGGGTTCCCCAGTAACACTGCAGGGCCCCGTAAGTGTTGGCCACCGAGGAGCAGCACTGTCGGGGAGTGGGGAGCGACTCTGGTTTGTTCCGTGGCCCCAGAGCCCTGGTCATGTTCCTCCGTTCGCTCCCACAACCCACCTATATCCATCAGCTCGTCCTGAGGCCTGCCTGCGCCAGGCCCCTCTGCTTCAGCTTCGCCCAAGCCGGGCGGTCTCTGCCTGAGTCCCCCACGGGCAGTGCGTGCGGGGGCCCGAGCCGGCGGTCTCTGCCTGGAGTCCCCACGGGCAGTGCATATGGGGTCAAGCACCAGACTACCACAGTTGTTCAGAGGTGGGCCTGCGTGAGCACTGAGCCGGGAGCAGCTCGCAGAGGCCACGGATGAGCGATACACAAACACCCCTGAAAGCAGACCGTGTGGCCTCCAGGCCTCGGAGAGAAGCCACGAGGTCCCGGGTGGACATCCCAAACGTCCCCGGAGAGTAGGGCTTTGTGTGTTGGCGGGGGCAACTTCTCACCAAGGTCAGCTGTCGTTGCTGACCCGACCTGGGACCCTGCGCTGGTGGGAAAGGGGTCTCCTTACATGCCGCTGCTGTTAGAAAACCTGGTAAAGAAGATGTTGGCCTGCTCTCAGGCGCAAAGAAAACAATCTGTAGCTGTCCCCAAAGCATGAAGAATTTCTGCCTCCGTTAAACAAGCAAATTGTCTAAATTTTAAGATCCCCACCTGGCCGCTGGGACATAAATCCTGCTTTCAGCGCACTTGACAGGGCCCGAAGAGTTAATGGAGACAAAGGGGACGCCGTCCTCGGAGAAATAGGTTTGTTGGCATTTTCCCCGGGTCATTGAGCTTCCATTTCCTGCGGAGGCAGGAGCGAGGATTAGCGGGACACAGCGGACCGCGTTCCGTTACTTCCACCTGAAGGGGCCTCCTTGATTTCGCGCCGCTGTCCGTCTTGCCTGTGGTCCCAGGAGGGTGCGCGGGCGCCATGCAGGGAGAATCCCAGTCCAGGGGTCCCCTTGCCTCGCACTGTCCGTGGTCACCTGTCCTCAGGCAGAGCGGGGCTGGGGGCCGACTCCTCGCTGCTGGCCGGGGTCCGATTCCCGCTGCTCGCGGCCATCACTGTTCTCAGGGAGTGGCCATCTCGGCCTCACTTTGGGCCGTGGGTTCTGTCACAGCCGAGACTCACGCCCTCCCTTCTGTTGCTCACGCCGTGGCTTCTGCTCCCCACGGTGGGCCCGGGACAGGTTGGGGTCCTGAGTGCGGGAGGAGACGCATGTGGAGGGGGAGTCTGGAGCACGCAGTATGTCACGGCATATTCTAGGGGCTGAGCTGGAGAGGCTGTGGGGGAGGACCCGGACGCACAGAGCCCCGCGCCGGCCTGGGCCTGAACCGCCACCGCCTGTCCACCGGCCCAGACCTCTTCAGACCCACTCGGCGAGGTTGGCTCTGCGGCAGGAATGTGGCTTCGGCAGCGGAGATGGCAGTGGGAGCAGGAGCGGGGCTCGCCTGGCTCTTCGCTTCCATTGCTGTTGCGACTGGCGGCTCACAGACGTGACGAGGGTACAGAGCCGCCACGTGGACGCAAGGGGACACTCGGGGTTCGGTGGCTCCTGCTCTCGGGCGCAGGCCGTGCGTGCCGGGGATGCCGGCAGCCAAGGCTTTCTTCCACACAGCCTGGCTGAGACCCTCCCGTGGCCCCTTCCCTGAGACCAGGCACTGAGGCGCTGAGTGGCCAGGTCTGCTCCCGCGGTTGCTCCCCCAGGTGCTCTCACCCCGCGCTCGTCGCTTTTCATATACACACCAGAAGCGTCTGGGCTGTGTTGGCGGCCCCACGCTGCTGTCTGGAGTTTACCGCACAGTGTAAGCCATGATCGGCGCCAGTGCCCGTCCACCCAGGGCATCACGACCCTGATGACCGGCCCAGCCCGGCTGCCTCGTCATAGGCAGGAAGGTTCCCTTACCTGTGGCCACAAGTCCCTGGGTGGTGTGTCCCCTCTGTCCCATCCTCGTGGAGTGGCCTTCTCTGGACTCTGACCTGCTCACACACTGCCCGCTGCTCTGCTGTTTGTGCAGTGGCTGCTGAGATCGCCTTCAGTGAGTTTCTGTGACTGAACTTTCTTTGGGTCATTACTGCAGTTGTTTGGGGGCATTACTGCTCCTGCCTCTGTGCTGGGGCGCACTCCCGACTCTGTGCTTGGGGCTGACTCCCAGCTCTGTGCTCGGAGCTGACTCCCGGCTCTGTGCTCAGGGCTGACTCCCGGCTCTGTGCTCAGGGCTCACTCCCGGCTCTGTGCTCGGGGCTCACTCCCGGCTCTGTGCTCGGGACACACTCCTGGTGGGGCTCAGGGACGGCCTTCAAGTTAGTTGCTTTACTCACTGGCCTTTCACTCACTTCCTGCAATTTCCTCTTTCTCCTGCCACTGTCTGTTCTGGCTTTGTTTCCTGGGACCTACGTTCTCCAGAGCCCCAGCCCCTGGCCAGGCGGGAAGGGACGGGCGGGCGAGGCTCCTAAGAATTGGCTGAGCTGTGAGCTGGGCCTGAGCCGCACCTGGCATCTGCCTCCCCCTGGTTCACTGCGACAGCCCTGGCTGGTGGCGGGGTCTGCACAGCTTCTGGTAGTCACGCGTTTGCGTGGGAAAGCAGCAGTGGTTGAGCCCTCTGCCCCGGTACTGCCCGCCAGTGGCAGCTTCCCGAATGGAGGCGGGCTGGCGTCTTCCCCCTCTTGCAGCAGCAGCAGCTTCGGCGTCTCTAAGTGGGGGGGCGCCAGGGCCGAAGGGGAGCCGAGGGCTGCACGCTGGTGGCCAGGGGAGAACACAGAGGGGGAGGGACAGGTGTGCGGCAGGGGCTGTGCGGGGGCCGTTCCTTTTCCCTGAGTCCCACATGGGCCGCCGTCAGCTCCAGTCTGACCCCCAGACCGCCAGAACCGCCGTTGCCTTGGCTTCCGGGCCCAGCTGAGGGCCGCAAGCCCATGCCTCCATACAGCCAGCTCCTGGGACCGGCCGGCGGCCTCTGGCGTGGCCTCTGGCTCGTCGCTGCTGGCGCGGCGCCTCCGTGGGCGCCTCGTGCTGTGTCAGCCTCCGCCACATGCACCAGCAGCTCACCAGCTTCCTGCGCCCAGCCCTCCCCCGAAGTACATCTGACTGTTGATGTTTGGTTTCAGCTCATCTACCGCCCCACATCCCATTATTAATTTTCTTCCAACAGTCAAAATATTGTTAGATCCTAACTGAGTCAGACGGGAGGGAGCAGCTGGCTTCTCGGCATTTAAGATATTAATCTCAGGGCCAGAGCACAGCGAGGACACTTGCCTTGCACGCAGCCGACTCAGGTCCGACCCGGCGGCCCATAGGGTCCCCCAAGCACCGCCAAGAGTAATTCCTGAGCATCACCAGTGTGACCCAAAAACCGTGTGTGTGTGTGTGTGTGTGTGTGTGTGTGTGTGTGTGTGTGGTGTGTGTGTGTGACTCTTGCTGGTTGTTGGTGTTGGGGAGAAACCGGCCGTCAGCCTCTGCCGCCTCTTCCTATTACTCGTCTACTGAACCTTCTGTTTCTGGGACATGGTCGCCTTTGCTGTTTCAGACTGTTCAGACACACTTTTCGCTTTACTCTCCCAAGCTCTGGGCAGTGAGCGTGGAGGGTGGGGTGCACCACTCGCTTTGTGACCCCGTGGCTGCCGCACTGGGCGCCCAGCCTTCAGAAGCATCGGGCCATTGGTGAAACCTGCAGGTTCCTGGCAGTGCTCAGAAGTTCTGATTCCGTGTCTCTAGGGAGGGACACAGTCTCCCTGGCCTCGGCTGACCTCTGGAGCCGATTCTGAGAGGGTTAAACACTCACCTTGGGGGCCGGAGCGATAGCCCAGCGGGTAGGGCGTTTGCCTTGCATGCTGCCAGCCCGTGACGGCCTGGGTTTGATCCCATATTCATGGGAATATGGTCCCCTGAGCACCGCCAGGAGTAATTCCTGAGTGCAGACCAGGAGTAACCCCTGAGCATAGCCGGGTGTGACCCCAAAAAAAGCAAAAAAAAACCCACTCACCTTGATTGGACCGTTCTGGTGCTGGACGCCACTGCCCACAGCCCTGCACCCTGAGGTTCAGACAGCCCAGGGTCCGAGCGACTTGCCTCCCGCACATGGACCCAGGTTCAATCCTGACACCCGTATGGTCCTCCAGGAGAGATTGTTCCCTGAGCACCGCTGGGTATGACCCAAAAACAAAAACACACAGGGGTCAGCTCCCTCGCCCGAACCCCTGGACTCCGATCACAGGTCAGCCGGGTGTCCCCACCCCTGGGCCTGTCACGCTCGCTTGTTTCCCACAGTGCTGAGCACTTGTCAGCCTCACCGCCCCAGGCACGTCCCGTGACTGCTCCGAAGCACTGGGGGCCAGGGTCCCCGGGAATGACGCCCAGTGCCCTGTCCCCTCTTGCCTTCTCTGGGGGCTTTAGCATGTGTGGCAGAAACAGCTCAGTGGCTCGTCTTCACGTTTCTGGCTCTAACCTGTTTTTAAAGTTAACAAGTTCACATGAATGCCAACCACCAAAAATCATTTCATTCCATGTTTGTTTGGGTTTTAACTAAGTGTCATTCAAATAGTTTACCTGTAGCTTATTCGTTTCGCTGCTGTACATTCCGGGACATGCTACGTCCTAATTTAGTTCTGTTTTTTCTGACCGTGCCCCCTTTGATTTGCTTAGTGTTTTTGGTTGTTTGTGCAGGCGTGGGTCTAAACAGGTGACTTTGCCTTTCAGAGGACATTCTGGAAACATTCGGGGGTGGCGCGGGGGGTGCCTGGCCTGGGCAGCCCAGAGGTCATGGCACTGTCGTGTCCTGGTACTGGCCAGCACCCCACATCGACGCCTCGCCAAGGTCAAGGCCAAGGTCAGAACAGCCTGGTATTGGCATGCAGGTCTTTGCATCCCCATGAAAATGCCAAATGTGGGGCCGGAGCGATAGCCCAGCGGTAGGGCGTTTGCCTTGCGCGCGGCGGCCTGTGCCGGCCCGGGTTCGATCTCCGCGCCGTCCCATATGGTCCCCCGAGCACTGCCAGGAGTGATTCCTGAGTGCAGAGCCAGGAGTAACCCCTGAGCATTGCCGGGTGTGACCCAAAAAGCAAAAAAAAAAAAAAAAAAAAAAGGAAAGAAAATGCCAAATGCTTGTCCTAAAAGGTCGTGTCCTGTCACACCTCCCAGGAGTTCTGAGGCGATGAAAGATTCTCCCAGACGGAACAGGGGCTTGTCCTTGAGAAGTCCTGAAGCCCAGCCGGCTCCGGGGCTGAGGCGGCCGTAGGAGAGGGGCCGTATCTGTGTTGTTGCCCGGCACAGAGCAGTAGCGCGGGGCTGGTCGCGCCTCCCGTCACTCACCCTGAAGGCCTTGTTTTTCTGTTCTCATTTTATGAGACGTACAGGGAAACCTAGTGTTTATAGTTCTTTCGTTTTGACACATAAAAAGCATTTTATCAAACCTGATTCTAAAGACATTGGTGTTTAGAAATCACATCCATTTTTTGCCCACGCGTGGCGGTGCTCAGGGCTTACTCTGCATCTGCCCAGGGGTCACTCCGGGGGGCTCGGGGAGTATGTGGGGACCAAACTAGGGATCAAATAGTACGTAAGCAAGTGTCCTGCCCGCTGTACTGGCTCTCAAGTGATGGCCTTGTCCGGGTCCCAGACACACACAGCACAGCCGTCTCTCTCTCCCTGCTCACCCAGGGTTTCCAGAGACTCAGGATGTCCACCGGTGCTGGTGGCACCTCTGGGCTGTCCTCTTGGACCTGGGAGAAAAATACCATTTCTTTCTGCCCAGATGACTCGGTCACCCTCACCAGGGTCAGCAGGACTCCTCCAGGGTGTGGAGAGGGGCTGTGACCTGTGACCCCACACGTCGGCAGACACTGGCTGCGGTGGCTGCGCCACGTTTGCCCACTGTGAGGGACATGCCAGGGAGGTGTGTGCGGCACCTGGCCACAGGGCAGCCCCCGCTGGCCCAGCTGCAGACGCTCCCCCTACAGGAACCCAGAGAGTCTCGTCAGCCCTGTTGGGCCCCGATTCCAACAAACCACTGTCGGTTTGAGCTTTGGATGTGTGTGTGTGTTTGTTTTTATAAACAGTCGGAAAGAGTTGAACCTGGCTGGCCTGAATTTCACAGTTGGAAACGCGGGGTGTGGGGGATACAGTTCATGGTTGTGAGGCAGAAGCCACTTCTCAGAGGAGAGGAGGGTGCTGGGATGAACCGTCCCGAGGTTTGACTCAGGCGGGCGAGCAGGCCAGAAGGTGGCCCAGGGCCTTGGGCAGCGCCCGGACAGCCCATGCCAAAAACCACCGCCGCCAGCTGTGACCGCCAGGCACAGAGCTGGGGTAATTCCCAGTCTGGGGTCCCCCCAAGAAAACTGGGTGGGGCAAGGCTAGGTAAAGAAAGTGTAACAAAATCTTGAACTTTTTTAAAAATTAGGTGAGTTAAAGGAACTTTATTTTTGAAAATATTTACAGTCAGAAGGCTCTGAACATTCTTCCAAACTGCAGAGAAGCACAAATAAAACCGCCAAATCGATCACAGCCAGGAGCTGAGAGTCCCGAGTGGAGGGACACAGGCGGGGCAGCTAGTCACGGCACCAGCTCGCTCTCGGGGTTTCTAGAGCAGCAGCTGTTGGCTGGGGCGGGCGGCACAGGTGAGGCGTGGGGGTGGGGGGTGAGGCGTGAGAGGCCGCAGGGAGGCGCCGTGCACCGGCGCCAGAGACCAGCAGCAGACAGTGGAGTCCACTGAGTGCTCTGCCCGCCTGCTTAGGGGCCGTTTCCAGAAGTCTCAAAATAAGATGCCGCCAGAATATTAACCAGCTTCTGTACGCGGGTACTCACACACGCGGTCCAGCAGGTCGGACAGCCGTGGCTGCTGTGGCACCGGCTCGTGGGAATAACGTGGTCACCTAAAGCACTTTTAACTTTCTACACAACTGACTTTTTATAATAAAAATTTTGAAGGATTAACACCTCCATGGAAGAAAGCTCTTCAGGAACAAACGAACAAAACAAAGCAGGAAAAAAATAGTTAGCCCAGCACCCCCTAACTAATCCTGATGTCCTCAAGCACTTGGAAAGATGGGGGGCGATCCTTGAATCACAAGTTAAAAAGCGAAAGAGCAAAACATAGCAAGAATCAACTGCATCGGACTGGCCTTATAGCCCAGCTGATACTCCCTTAGGCATGGTCAGGATTAAGAATCAGCTGCATATATCCCGATCCAGGTGACACGTGGTGTGGTTTTAGTTAAAGCTGAATTCTTTTTCTGTTTTTTAAATCTTTTGGGTCACACTCAGCAGTGCTCAGGGGTTACTCCTGGCTCTGCACTCAGGAATTACTCCTGGAGGTGCTTGGGGACCAGATGGGATGCCGGGGATCGAACCTTGGTTGGCCACATGCAAGGCAAACGCCCTCCCCGCTGTGCTATCCCTCCAGTCTCTAAAGCTGAATTCTGAGACCAGCAAGGAAAAATAGATACAAATGAAATTTTGTGAAGGGGATTGAAGGGGGGCTGGGAAACAAGAGGGAGAAGTCAGCCAGATCCCAGAGGACCCCAGAGGCAGGCAGAGTGACGTCGCCTCCAGGCACAGGGGCAGAACTGCCCAGCAGGGCTGACGTGTAAATCAAACCCGAGGAAAATGCTAGAAATGGAAATCTGTGCAGGAACGGCTCACGCACACGCTCTGGTATATGTTCAGATTCAAGGAAGAAAGTTCGCAAGGCCTCCCCGCCTGTCTCATGCTAGTAGAACCCAAAGGCATCCAATTGATCCAGGAACATAAAGAGCCTCAAACCATTATATTAGGTCACAGGAATGACCTAATATAAATGTTACTGGTATTTGGCATATCAAATACGAGCAGCTTGCCATGCGGGTGGCATACTGTTGTAGTCACCTCTAAATAAAGTATTTATTGATTAACCACGCGGCCGCTAGGACGGGCTGTGATAGTCTGGTCTGCTGGGTGGAGTTGTGACAAGAGGGAAGTCGGATGTGGAAAATGGCGGGCCCCATGGAGTAAGGGAGGGTGGTCTGGCTTGTTGTGAGGCTCTGCTGGGGTGGCAGGCCAGGGGCTAGAACCCGCCGTGCCTCCCAGGCACCTCACGAGCAGCTGGGCACAGGGAAAGCAAGTAGCAGCTCTGCCCCATGTCTGAGAGTCTCTGGTTCAGCATACCTGGGCCGGATTGAAAAAAAAACTGCTGCAGGGTGGCTGTCGATGATCCGGGCTGTGATAGTCTGGTCTTCTGGGTGGAGTTGTGACAAGAGGGAAGTCCAGATGTGGAAAATGGCGGGCTCCTTGGAGTAGGGAGCGTGGTCTGGATTGTTGTGAAGCTCTGCTGGGGTGGCAGACCAGAGCTAGAACCCGCCATGCCTCCCGGCACCTCACGAGCAGCTGGGCACAGGGAGAGCAAGCTGTTACTTGCTCTCCCTGTGCAAAGCAACTAGTGGAAAGACGTTTTCCAAGAACGTGTGAACCAGGAGGCTCGGAGGCTGGGGCACAGGTGTCGTGTGTGGGAGCCCCGAGTTCAGCCTCTGCAGCACAGGGTCCCCCACACCGCTGAGCCCCGACCCCAGTAACCGCCCATCAGACATGTATCTTCTCAGCTACCACAGCCCGAGGGAAGCAGTTAACCACGTCTGTGCCCCTGTGCCGCTTAGCCTCGTGAGGATGTTCTTGCAGGTGAACTTCATCCGTGAGATGAGTGGCAGGTTCCAGCCGGGAACCAGGAGCCGCTGCTCTGCGTCTGACAGTTGTGAGACTGTCCACAGGTGTTGGGTCCCTTAAGAGTTAAAGGGATGTCCTTTAACTCTCAAAGGGGTGGCCAGTTTCCAAATTATGAGGCTATGTAAGAGTTGGAAAAAAAACAGTTGAGTCAGTTGAGACTTGGTTCTCAGCCTGGCTGGAGGAGTGAGTTGGAGGAGCAGAGAGCCTGGCAGGATAGAGTTAGAGGAGCAGAGAGTAGGGTCGGCTGAGCTTGCCTAAGGGAGGTGCTTGGAGACAGTGTGAAGAGTCCCTTTAACTCTTAACGGGACCCCAACGGAAGGGGGACGAGGTCAGCGGGAGTCTGTGGGAATCGCGGGCTCCCACGGTAGAACGTGGCGAAGGGGAGAGAAAGGTGAACTTGCTGGTGTTTGTGGGAGCCAGCCGGAGAGGGGGTCCGGAGGGGAGGGCCCTGGCGCTGCATGCAGCCGACCCCGCAGGGCCCTGGCATGTGGTCCCCCAAACAGCCAGGAGTGAACCCCGAGCACCCCAAGAGTAAAGAAAGCAGAAACCGTACTGAGTCCAGAATGCTGTGATGTGTTGGCTCACGGGTAGACAGGCTCGGATTAGACACTATGAAATGAGATCGCTGGTGAGGGGCCGTCTCCGACCGGTCTGGCCTCAGTCCCAAACACGTGTAGGAACCCAGAATGACAGAAACTCGCGAGCCCATTGGCAGCAACGCACAGATACAGACCCATAGCTGTGAGAGCGTGTTTTTAGTCTCGGTAAGGAGAGGGAAGAGACCAAAAGCAGGTTCAAAAGGAAGAAACAGACCATTCAACCCGCCCCAAAAAAAGATCCGAAAATGGTAATTAGACATGAAAAGATGTTCAACCTTACCCGTAATTAGAGAAATGCAAATTCAGACTGCTCTGAGGTACCATTTCTCAGCTCCCAGATTGGCGAAAAGGGAAAAGTGTAACATGTGTTCTGCACTGGCGGACTGGCCGCCGCAGTGGCCCCCGGGCGTGCAGGGGCAGGGCGGGCAGGGCGGGCAGGGCGGGCTGTGGGAAGGTCTCAGGGACTGTGTCCGCTCTCGCCCTGGGGCTGGCCCGTGGGGCTGCATGTGTATCTGCGCGTCTTCAGTTGGAGTTGCAGCGGGCTGGTTCTAGCACTGCATGCACGTCTATAGAGAATGACGGCCCTGTGGGTCCCAGGCGGCAGAGGCAGGTTCTCCCCGAAGGAGAGGCAGGACACTCCACGCCCTTCTGCGCGGGGACACGGGCAGGAAGGTGAAACTGAAAGAGAAGGACTTGCCTTGGGAACGGGGTGGGGCGGGGCAGGGGCTGACGGGACTGTCGGGTGGGCCTCGCAGTGTGGCGTCCACGGGGCTGAGAGGACTGTCCTGGTGGGCCTCGCAGTGTGGCGTCCACGGGGCTGACGGGACTGTCCAGGTGGGCCTTGCAGTACGGTGTCCACAGGGCTGAGAGGAGCGGAGGAGTGTCCGGCTGGGCCTTACTGACAATGTCCACGGGGCTGGGGAGTGCGGGGGTGTCGGGTGGGCCTCACCGAGCAGCTCGGCACAGAAATGTCACAGTCTCGGAAATAGGTCATCTGCGGCGTGAGCATATTTTAGAGTTGTACAAACAGGCCGACAGCGCCGTGGCGGTGCACAGGGACCCGGGTGTGATGCCCAGCCCGCAAAGCCCCAGCCAGAGTAACACACTCCAGGGCCGCCCTGAGTGGATCCCTGGACTGTGGTAGCGCAGGGCAGGCAGACTCCGCCATGCACCTGAATACCTGGTGTCCGGGGAGAGCCCAGCAGCAGCTCTGGGCGGGGCCCCCAGGCCTTTGTGGAGGGAGCCGAGGACGGGGGAGGTGGCCCCAGTCCAGGCTCCCTAAAATACCTGGTAGTTGACTTTTAATGACAAATAATGTTACTGTGCCTGTGGCGTTACGTTCCTCTTCCCAAAACATCGCTCTGTCCTGGGCCTCCACTCTCGGGTTAAGTACGAGTGAGCCCAGAGCGCACTCAGCTGTTCGGCGAGCACAGCCCCTGCCCACCGCACCCATTCTGCAGAGGGGAAGGCTGAGGCTGGAGGCCCGGGAGGTCGTCCAAGGCAGAGCCGCAGGCTGAGGTCAGCCGCCTTGAGTCCTGGTCTTGTTCCTCCTCCCATCTGGGAGACCCCAGCCATGCAGGAGTCCGGGCCGCCCGGCCAGGGGTAGCCGACATCCGCCCAGTTTTCCGTTGGGGTCCAGGCATGAAGGAAGCACTTCCGGGCTGCTTCTGACTTTCCCTCTGTTTTCTTTCCGCACGGCTTTATCAAATGATTGTTTGTTGATAAATTCAGTGTGCAGTTGGGGCTTATCTGTAGATTGTACCTTCTCTCAAAGGGAGCCGGGGTTTATAGTTTCCATTCATTCTCATTAAAATCAGAACATTTGCATCTTAACTTTTTACATCTTGTTCCAGGAATTTTAAGCAGTCTTATTGTATGGAAGTGGGTCGTATTAATTGCAAATGGGCTAGACATCTGCTCACTAACACAGAATGATTTTTTTTTTAGCTGTTTTGTTTTTCTATATGATCCACCAGCGTGATTAAGCGAGGCCCTCTGATGCTGGTACAGACAGGATTTGCAGACTTAACATGGAACCATAAAATGGATTTAAGGGCGAACCTTTGGAAGTTCTTGAACGGGGAGCAATTAAGTATCTTGGAGTTGGTAGATTTTTGCCCACAGCTGTCAGGGAGCACTGCAGGTCCCAGACATCTCTGTGGATATCTCCTGTGAGCCCAGATCCAGTAGGTTCCAGGCTCGGGGGCCGCACGGCCTTCCCCTGCAGTGAGTGGAGTGGAGGTCGTGGAGGAAGGCCGGCAGAGCCTCAGGACGGCGCCGGGGCTGCCGGTCGAAGCCGGCTGGTTCTCTCTCTGAGCAAGCGAGCAACAGTTTCCCGAAGTGGAGTCCCTCAATCACTCGGCATAAGGCAGCTACGCCTCGGGACTTGGGGTTTCACAGGGTAGAGTGTTCCGAGCCTCTGGTAGACCAGGGACCCCCCAGGGTCTCCAGGAGAAAGCTGTGCAGCGGGTTTCCCCAACAGACTTGCCCCCACATGCTCTCCAAGGAGGCGAACGTTGTCAGGGAGAATGTCCCAAGCATTCCCCACGCTTAGGCTCTCAGGGGCCAGTAATGGTCTGTCGCACAGGACGTGCGGGCTCGGCTCCTCTGGGGGCTGTTCACTCCTCGCCACCCTGCGCCTCGTAGGACCTGGCTCTGTCCAGACTTGCAGCCTCCAAACCTGTAGCACCACTGGCCCCCAGGGACGGGGAGTGGATGGAGCACCCAAGGGAACCCAGGGCTGTCTGCCCCTGTGGGTGTCACTGTTGCCCGTGAGCCGGCAGGAGCGCCCCTTGCTCTGTGGCGTTTCCGATGCACGTCCCAGCCGTGATGAGCACCTGTGACCCACGAGCCCAGCAGTGTTGTGGAAGGCACCACGTGTGGGGTGTCGCAAGCCTTTGCCAAAGTGAGCTCCTGTTGCTGCTTGCACCGTCGTGGCTGTTGCGGCTCCGTTGCCAAGTGTATAGAATCTTTCACACCTTCCAGAATCAAAGGTTAAAACACTGAGAACTTTTCCTTTCCTGTAAATAGCAGATGTCCCTCTCATCCTGAAATATCTCCTGCGTGCTCCAGAGCAAATGTTCCTGAGCACCCTCGGAGCCCGCGTGGATTCAGGCTGATCCATCACCAGCCCCGCCCTCGGCCCTCTCAGAACCAGTGGCAGGAAACTGGCAGGTGGGGGTGAGGCCCTGAGAGCTGGCAGCCAGGGGGCCCAGCGGAGCCCGTGACCTTGAGCTTGTGACCCTCCACTGCTCAGGCGCATGTCTGATCACGGCCATCGTCTGATCACGGCCTTCCCGCCCTCCCAGCCACACCTGCCGCCACTCAGGGAACGGGCCTCGTTACCCACAGGAAGGTCGCTGCTGGCCCTGAGATGGGAAACCATGGCGAGCACTTAATTTGTGTTGACTCTTCGTGGCGCACCACTGCAATTAAGTTAGATTAATGAAAGGTAAATTCCAGTCTATACTTGACGAAGGGGAAAAAAAACTGTCTTGTAAAGATCCTAATTAGTATGTGTGTTTATTTAGCCTCTCAGGGCTTAATTGCTTCCCGTCTTGCTATTTACAAACAGGCGTCATTAAAGAATAATCAGCATGTGAAGAGCATTAATACGGCAGCAGCCCAGGGGTGACAAGGCGAAGGGAGGGACGGCCGGAGGCTTGCGGTGGGCCTTCGCTCAGCGTCCCTCCGTCCCTCTGGCCGTGTCGGGGGCTCCTGCCTTCACGTCAGTGAGGGCTCCTGGGACTCACGTGGCAGCTCCGTCCACTCCCTCAGCCGCCCAGTCAGTTCCCTGCTGTCCAAGAGAAGCGGGTTCCGTCGTTCACCGCCGCTGATTGCGGGCTCCAATTCCGCCTTCAAGGCGGTGCTTCCTGGAAGCTACAGAGCGGTTTTGCCTTTTGTGATGGATGCCCGGTCGTCGGTTCTGTTCGAGCTGGTTCAGGGGTCGGAAAGCCGAGAGTCCCGGCAGGAAAGCCGGCAGCGGCCACGCGGGGAGCCCAGAACGGTGGCGTCAGGCGTGGTAGTTCGTTGTTTTCTGTCTCGCTGGAGAACACCGAGAGTGGAGGTGGTCAGTGGTGGGGAGGGAGCTTCATAGCGTCTGCCTCAGTTTCCCCTTAGGTTTGGTCTTGAGGACAAACAGTGGGCGCCGGCCTCACTATTTCGGGCTATTTTGGACCGTATAAAGTCCTCGGGCTCCCCGGGCAGTGCTGGCTGGGCTGAAGTCCAGAGTTTAATTTATTTGAAATTGGATTATAGAAATTCAGTTTTCAGTACTTTTTTAAAAATTTTCTTCAAACAAACTACAGTTTAATTTTAAACTACCGTAAATAGAAGCCCAAAAAAGCCAAGTTTTCGTGTCCTCAGTACTGCCGTGTTTAAGGGCGCAGCCCGGCTGCCTTATCGCACACCGGGACCCACCGGGCTGTGTGACTCCCGTTCCCTTGCCGCTGTTCCATTTTCAGCTCACAGAACTGTGGGGCAGATTTCCCCCATTCATATTAATTGGATTTTAAAGTGACCTTGGCCGTGTATTGATTTGAATTAGAATTTTTTACATCAAGGTCAAGTTGGCGCACGTCCGACAGTTGAAATATTAAAAAGCCCAACCCTGCCCCACGGTATTGACGGACGACACAGAGGGGCCTGCCCCAGGTGGGCCGTGGGGGCCGTGCGCCCTCTGCCTTGGTGAAGGGGCGCCCAGGGTTCAGGAGATTTCCGTTCAGCTCGCCCCGCTGGCCTGTTACCGTGGCTACCGTCTATCTGTATCCCAGCTGCCCACTTGGGCATGTGGGAAGGAGGAGACCTCCCCCACCTGTGTCCCCTCCACGTCCCTGTGCCTACCTCCGGGCTGACCGCAGACCTCGTCTGTTTTGCCTGGCGCCGTCCCCAGCCCCACGGCTGTCCTGGGAGCGGGGTTGCACGCCAGTGTGGGACGGCCCCTCTTGGGCTGGAAACACCACCGCGGCCTCCCCTCGCCCCAGAACCTGACTCGGTTCTCACTGGCGCTGCCATGGGCCCACCGGCCACTCCTGCCTGCCCCACGGGCCTCTCCTCTCTGCTGGCCCTGCTCTGGTTGGGCCACACTGTTCCAGTGCTTTGCAGAGACCTGCCGGTCACCCCCAGTAGGTTCAGCCGAGCTGACCCCTGTCCAGAGTCACGTGCTCGTGATCCACACGGGTCAGAGCAGCAGCCGTCTCTGTGCCCCCAAAAAGCACAGCAGGGCCTTGTGGCATTGGTGCGTCATCCCCGGTCCTCAGAACACCAGCGGGAAGGGGCGGCCAGCGCTGGGACTCACCAGCTCATGTCCGCTGACGGAGGAGCCACTAGTGATCCCACGAGCCATGATTCTGCAGGAGTCGGGCCTGCCTCACGGGGTTGGGGGGGGCACCGTCCCTGCCTCACTCGGGCCGGCATGGAAGTTTCTCCACCAGTCCTGAGCAAAACCGAAGCCAGGTCAGCGGCCTCCGGTCCTAGGCCCTGTTCAGGGGAGGAAGAGGCGTTCCCTCGTGGGCAGTGGCACTGGCTGACTCACTTTGGTCCACACAGCCCTAGTTCTCCATCATGTGTGGCCACGTTGTGCCAGCTCGGTCCTCATGGGCACAGGCGACTGAGCAGCACCTGCTGCTGCTGCTGCTCCCCAAGCCCCGTCCCCAAGTCCCAGCACCCTCGGCCTGAGCCGTGGCTGCCCAGCTCCGTGCCGCCAGCGTGCCCCCTTGCCCTGCTCCCTGCTCGTGGCCATCGCCCGTTTCCCGCCCGCCCACCGCACCTTTCCCCCACCTCCTCCTCTGCAGCTCTCCATGTCAGCGGCTCCCACCAGGAATCGGCTCACCGAGACCGTCGTGTCGCGGGCCAGGCCTGCTAGTCAAGCCACTGGACAGGAGTTCAGGAGGCGGGCAGGAGGCGGAGTCAGCAGGCGCCCGGCCTGGGGCGTGAGCCTGAGTTGGATCCCGGCTCTGCCGCGTGCAGCTGCATCCCGACGTTCCCACAAGCGTGCAGTCAGGTTTGGGTGCTGTCAGGTGCTGTTGTGAGCCCCACACCAAGGGTGCAGCCCCGTCATCACAACAGACAGCGACCACAAAGGCAGGGAGGGAGAGGACAGGCCAGAGTCCCGCCAGCTGTCCCGACCTGGGACGCTGCTGACTGACCGCTCGTGTGCCGCCAGCCCCCAGAGTCAGGTGCGGGGCAGCTCTCGTCTCCTCCTTCCTGTGGGTCAGCTCCCGTCGCCTCCTGCCTGTGGGTCAGCTCCCTCGCCTCCTGCCTGTGGGTCCAGCTCCCTCGCCTCCTGCCTGTGGGGTCAGCTCCCGTCGCCTCCTGCCTGTGGGTCAGCTCCCCTCGCCTCCTGCCTGTGGGTCAGCTCCCGTCACCTCCTGCCTGTGGGTCAGCTCCCGTCACCTCCTTCCTGTGGGGCAGCTCCCGTCACCTCCTGCCTGTGGGGCAGCTCCCGTCACCTCCTGCCTGTGGGGCAGCTCCCGTCACCTCCTGCCTGTGGGGCAGCTCCCGTCACCTCCTGCCTGTGGGTCAGCTCCCTCGCCTCCTGCCTGTGGGTCAGCTCCCGCCTCCTGCCTGTGGGTCAGCTCCCGTCGCCTCCCTGCCTGTGGGTCAGCTCCCTCGCCTCCTGCCTGTGGGTCAGCTCCCTCACCCTCCTTCCTGTGGGTCAGCTCCCGTCACCTCCTTCCTGTGGGTCAGCTCCCGGTCGCCTCCTGCCTGTGGGTCAGCTCCCTCGCCTCCTGCCTGTGGGGCAGCTCCCTCGCCTCCTGCCTGTGGGTCAGCTCCCTCACCTCCTTCCTGTGGGTCAGCTCCCGTCACCTCCCTGCCTGTGGGTCAGCTCCCCTCGCCTCCTGCCTGTGGGTCAGCACCCCTCACCTCCTTCCTGTGGGTCAGCTCCCGTCGCCTCCTGCCTGTGGGTCAGCTCCCGTCGCCTCCTGCCTGTGGGTCAGCTCCCGTCGCCTCCTGCCTGTGGGTCAGCTCCGTCGCCTCCTTCCTGTGGGTCAGCTCCCGTCACCTCCTGCCTGTGGGTCAGCTCCCCTCGCCTCCTGCCTGTGGGTCAGCTCCCTCGCCTCCTTCCTGTGGGTCAGCTCCGTCGCCTCCTGCCTGTGGGTCAGCTCCCGTCGCCTCCTGCCTGTGGGTCAGCTCCCCTCGCCTCCTGCCTGTGGGTCAGCTCCCTCGCCTCCTTCCTGTGGGTCAGCTCCGTCGCCTCCTGCCTGTGGGTCAGCTCCCGTCGCCTCCTGCCTGTGGGTCAGCTCCCTCGCCTCCTGCCTGTGGGTCAGCTCCCTCGCCTCCTGCCTGTGGGTCAGCTCCCGTCGCCTCCTGCCTGTGGGTCAGCTCCCGTCACCTCCTTCCTGTGGGTCAGCTCCGTCGCCTCCTGCCTGTGGGTCAGCTCCCGTCACCTCCTGCCTGTGGGTCAGCTCCCGTCACCTCCTTCCTGTGGGGCAGCTCCCGTCACCTCCTGCCTGTGGGGCAGCTCCCGTCACCTCCTGCCTGTGGGGCAGCTCCCGTCACCTCCTGCCTGTGGGGGCAGCTCCCGTCACCTCCTGCCTGTGGGGCAGCTCCGTCACCTCCTGCCTGTGGGGCAGCTCCCTCGCCTCCTGCCTGTGGGTCAGCTCCCGTCACCTCCTTCCTGTGGGTCAGCTCCCGTCACCTCCTTCCTGTGGGTCAGCTCCCGTCACCTCCTGCCTGTGGGGCAGCTCCCGTCACCTCCTTCCTGTGGGGAAGCTCCCGTCACCTCCTGCCTGTGGGGCAGCTCCCGTCACCTCCTGCCTGTGGGGCAGCTCCCTTGCCTCCTGCCCATTTGTTCCTGCACCGCCCCAGACTTGCCTGAAAAGAGCAAGTTGGAGAAAGGGGTTTTGGGGCCACAGCCAGCAGTGCTTGGGAGACCCCTGCATGGGGGGCTCAGACCAGGGCTGGTTGCATAGCAGGGTCAGCAGCTGACCACGTACTGCCTCTCCAGCCCCTGTGAGTTGGCTGTAGGGTGCTCCCGGCGGTGCTCAGGACCTGCTCCCGCAGTGCTCCAAGAAACGTGCAGTGCTGGGGTCGGACCAGGGCTCCCTGCCTGGGAAGCCTGTGCTCGGCCCGAGAGAGACAGTGGCATATCTGTCCCCGCCTGCCCATCCCCGGGCAGCCAGCGCCGGCCCGAGGGACACTCGAGCTGCAGTCTGGTTCTTAGAGCCCAGCCGGGAGCCGTCCCCAGCTGCCCCGCCCCACACCTGGTTCCCTCGGAGCTGCAGAACCGCCCACTGCTGCTGCCCTCAGCCGGGGCCTCTCTGGTCGCTCTGATGGGGGGTGGGCAGTGCCCTGCCGCCCCCTCCCCAGCGGCTGCCTCTGACTCTGCTCCCCGCCAGAGACAACCTTCCTCTCACCGGCCAGGCTGGGGGCTGCCACGCAGGGGAGGGGGAGGGGCCGAGCCCACACTGTTGACCCTGGCCACCACGTGCCAGAAGGAGCAAAGCTGTGGCTCCACAGAACACAGCAGGGCGAGCTGTGCCTGACCAGCCCATGGGGATGTCTGGCACCGTAGGGCCCCCAGCGGAGAGCAGCTAAGGACCCCCTGCCGCTGAGCACTCACGGGGGGGACCGTATGGGGTGGGGGGGGCTAAGCAAGCTCTTTGCAAATGTGCTGCTGGGGATTGAAGCGTTTCCATGGCAACCATAGCCTCTCCCATACCAGGTGGCAAAGGGTTTCATCTGGGCTTCCCACAGCCGCTGCAGGGCCAGCCTGTAGCCCCCGACTGTGGGCACTCTGCCCGTGGCCAGCCTGGGCTGCCTGGGCTGACCGGGAGAGCAGCATCTGCATTGCCGAACTGCCCCCCCCCAACCCCCCCAGACCTGGGCTCTTGAAAAGCAATGCAGGGAGGAGCCATGGGCGGGGCTTGTGTGCAGAGGGCGGTGCTGAGAGGGAGTCGTGGGTGTGGCTTGTGTGCAGGGGGCGGGGCTGAGGGCTCCCTCCCTGCCCACCACGCAGCCCCAGTCCTGAGTCTCATTGACTCCCCAAGGCGCCCCTCCCCCATCCTGGGCCGAGCTCGGGGACATGTTTTCCCAGGTCGATGGCGGCAGAAGGCCAGCACATGTCCAGCATACTTGACCTTCCCATCCCATGGCTGTCTCTGGGTGTCAGTGGGCCAGCGGGCCAGCTGGCCAGCCCGGAGGGGGCTGGACTCTCCCCCTCAGCTCGGACTCTTGGCCCGGCATCATGCACTGTCCTGTCGGCTCCTCAGCCCCACCCTGCACTCGGTGCTGCAGTTACCTGGCGCCGGGCATGTGAGTTAACAGCTCTGTCCCCTCGGAAGGCCACCCAAGAGCTTCGCCCACTCGGCCCTTTCATCAGCGCCATGGCTCTGAGTGGCCACTCACAGGCTGCCCGGCGACTGGACCCCAGCCCATCCTCCGCTCCGTGCAGACCACCAGAAGGCCGAGGCCGCTTTCTGACTTCGGGACCGCCAAGGCTTGGCAGCCTGCAGAGTGCTTTGCCGCTCTGGAGGATAAAGCAAGCATGAGGCCAGAGTGCCCGTGCCTGCCCCAGACGTGCCAGCCTGGCCCGGCCACAGGCCCTGGGACATGCCAGACTTGATTAACTGATCCATGACCTGAAGTTCCGTGATGGACAAATCCGTGAGTGATGGTCTCCAGCCACATAATTCTAGCACCGGGCAAAAACAAGGGAGTCGGGACGACAGCACAGCAGAGGCTCCCGCCCGGCCCGTCTCAGGAGTAGTTCCTGAGTGCAGAGCCGGGAGTGACCCCTGAGCCAGAGTGTGCGAGGCCCCAGCAGGGGCAGCGCCCAAACGCATCCGGTTAATGCCGGGTTGGGGCGGGGTGGAGGTGGTAGGGAGTAAGGGCCTGGCCTCACGCCACTCTCTGGGCTCAATCCCTGGCACCACATACAGCCCCGAGCACAGCCAGATGTGGCCCCGACACCTCCACGCCGACGAAAACTACCAGAACGACACCAGAAGGCCGTAGCCGGCGTGGGAGCGAGGCAGGACTGGCCCGACGTGACCTTCCGGGCTTGGGGCCGGGAGGGTTTATACCGTCTGTCTGTTTCTGACCGTCGTGTGTTGGGGTCCTCCATAAGGTTTGAAGAAATCAGCTGTATCAGTGCACGAGGGGAAGGGACGGTTTTCTCACATCTCACCGCGTCACACATCTGACCCTCTGCTTGACACAGAGGAGTGTGACTGGCGTCTTAAGTCGTTCCGTGTGTCAGCCTGTGACAGTAATGTGGGGCAGAGATTGGGGTGAGAGTATTTTGGTTTGATTCCATGATAACCCCGTTGCTGACCAGACGGTGAAAGGGCCAGAGACAGGACTGTGTGGGGTATCGGGTCCGACCAGCGCCGTATGCACTAGCCACTGTGCTCTCTTCTGGCCCCACAGTGGCCCTTGCACCGGCCTTCCCTGCAGCCTAGCACAGTCTCCACCAGCTGTGCACAGCGCAGTGTGGTTCTCAGGTGCAGAAAGGTGGAAAGCCACGGGGATGCCGCTGTCATAACCGTGGTCCGTCCGTGGTAGTTATGTGGAACCGCGGCCGCCTGCGAGTCTGGAAACACCAAAGAAGGGCTTAGATCAGGGCTGTGCCCCAGGCTGTGGTGACAGCCGTGACCCCTTCCTTTCGCTCTGCCGCCCTCATGCGCGCTGCAGGCGCGCGTCCCTCACCAGGGCTCCCACTCAGCCCGAGAGCCACGTCGGTGTTGTGGCAGCAGCAGTCCTGGGGCGCTCCCGCCAAGCCAGGCGGCGTCTCCCTGTGGCTCTGCCTGACCTGCGTCCTCTCGAGCCTCCGAGGGAGATGTGTAGGCATGGCTGATGCCTGAGGGCCGGGGAGGTGACCGAGGTTCTCAGAGGGTGGAAGCGCCGAGCGTCTTTCCCGGCTCGTGTTGCCCTGGACGAGTTAGCGGCTTAACGTTCGCCTCCATTGCAGAGGGGAATGCTCCGCCAGGGTCCCCTTCTGTGCCTGGAGCGCCGGAGGACCGTGCTGGTAGCCGCCGCCTCTCTCCCCTGCTGGGTGCCCGCTCAGGCCACGGCGCGCAAATCCTGCAGTGCCACAGGCCAGCCTCAGAAGAGCCGAGACAGGAAAACATAGGGCAAAGGGGGTGACTTTGTCAGCGAGGGCAGAATATGGAACTCCTTGGAGCTGCTAAGCCACCAGCGCCTCAGCAGAGGGGCCGAGGGCGCGGGATCCCGCCGAGCACGAGCCCAGCCCCGACCGCGGTGCAGTGCAGGCTCTCACGTGCCCGTGTGTTTTGCCAGGTGACCTTGGGGAAGGTGTTGAAGGTGATCGTCGTCATGCGGAGCCTCTTCATCGATCGCACCATCGTGAAGGGCTATAACGAACGCGTCTACACGGAAGACGGCAAGGTGAGGCCGGGCGCGGGGCCTCTGCTGTGTGTCCCAGAACAGGTGTTGCCGATCAGTGGCATCACACAGGAGCCAGCACGCAGGAGCGGTCCCGGGCGGGTCTCCGCAGAGGAGCCGAGCGCCGGGCAGACATCAGTCCGTCCTTTCTTCTCCCGCCCCGTGCATTTTCCATCAAGCTCTGCCTTTTCCTTTAAGCCTGGCGCCCTTAGTGGAATTTCTAATTTAGCACCTTAGACCCCAGTTGCCTCATTAAATGTCTTTGGAGGAAATGGGAATTTTTCTCCCCCTTTCGCCTAGTTGCGTGGCACATCAATAGCAAGGGGCCTGCATTCCGCTTTCCCTGGAAGCATGAGGCAGATGCACGTTGGTCTGACAGCAGAACCTGTGAAGCTCCTTCTCTCTCCACGAGAGAACAGGAGCCCCCAGGGTGCGGCTCGTCCACAGCCAAGCACCAAGCAGTGTAATTGAAAAGAGGTGAGTCCGTTTCCTGGGCGCCTGGAGCCCCACCCCGCCTGCGCCGGCCCGTGACTGCGCCATCTGGCTCTCTGGAGAGCAGCCGGGACGCTAATGGGAGCTGACAGCCTCCGATTCCGTCTGCCGCCCGGTGTCAGGAGGGCGCTGCCGAGCCCGCCCCGGCCCCAGCTCCTCTCTCCTCTGCCCTTGGGGAGAGCTCTCTGTTCCGTGCCCCCCACGCCGCACACTTACCACCCCATGGCCGCGTTGTAAGTCTGAACATTCGCATGTGGGTGTGTGTTAGGTAAGGGTGTAGCTGTTGTGGGCGTGGCTTTTATGGGCGTGGCCATCGTGGGGCATGGCTGTTGTAGGGCGTGACCGTCCCAGGGCGCGGCTGTGGCATGGTCGGTGCCTGGTCTCTGCAGAGCCTCTGAAACCAATCCAAGCTGCTGGCAAGCATTCCTTGTGGGAAATTTCCCCTTTTTTGAGGGGGAAAGTAAAGGGTTTGGAGCAGGTGTGGAGAACAGAGCCGGAAATGAGGCATTCGAGTCTTAAACTGAGCACGGTTGCTTTGTTTGGTTTTGGGGTCCCTCCCCAGGCATTTCCAAACAGGAAATTGCGGACTGTCCGCAGTGGCAGGCAGAGAGCTCCGAGGCCAGGGGTCCCTGAGGTGCGGCCCGCGAGGCTGTTCGGGTGCTGCGGAGAAACCCCTCCCTTGCCAGAGCCTCAGAGACGCGCCGTCACGCCCAGCGGCCAGTGCTCTCCGGGTGGGAGCGGGGTCCGCCATTCTCGGGGGCCTGTGACCTGAGGAGCCTCACATAAGTAACTGCCCCTGGAGCCCTGAACTGACGCTAACTGCCACACCGGGTCAGACCTCTCCTGGCCGCACGCCAAGACTCTCGAGGTGGCCCCAGCCTTGGGCCCAGAGCCCAGGAGACGCCTGTGAGCTGCAGGAGGCACAGGGAAACCCCTCCGTGAGCTCAGAAACGGCTGAGTGGGGAGAGTGCAGGGGTCAGGGGTCAGGTGGTGGAGCCCGAGAGGGTCAGCGAGAGGCACATTCGGTGCTGATGAGACCCGCTGGGTTCACGGCCCAGAGGGAGGAGGGGGGTGTGCCCGAGCCCCCTGCACAGCCATGTGCACTGCTGTAGTGCGGGGCAGGGTCCCCACAGGGTGGCCTGACCCCCCTCGTTTCACGAGACTTGAACCCCCCTTGCCAGAGAACAGTCCAGTCACCTCTGTCCAGAGTGGTTCCTCGCCACTTGGATGGGCTCGTCCTCGTTTCCGGGCACTTCACAAACTTCACTTGGTCACTTGAATCCCGTTATTCACCGATTTGCTCGAGTGGGCGCCAGTAACATTTCCATTGGACCCTATCTCTTGCCAATGTAGCCCAATGGCATCTGGTTGATTCAGGAATATGAAGAGCCTCAAACCGTTCCTTCAGGGTCTTGACAAGGAAGTCTGACCATCTTGTAGGTGGGCGGCCACGTGATCTTTTGACATCCCGTGGAATCACTTCACAAACTATGAAGATTAAAGCACACTGGGGCCGGAGCGATAGCCCAGCGGGTAGGGCGTTTGCCTTGCGTGGCCGGCCCATGCCAGCCCGGTTTCGATTCCCGTCATCCCATATGGTCCCCGAGCACCGCCAGGAGTAATTCCTGAGTGCAGAGCCAGGAGAAACCCCTGAGCATCGCGGGTGTGACCCAAAAAGCAAAATAAATAAATAAATAAATAAATAAATAAATAAATAAATAAATAAATAAATAAATAAATAAAGCATGCTGGCCAAGACAGGCCTGGGGAGGCCAGTGGGTGTGCATACATGTGTGTGTGTGTGTGTGTGTGAGTGAGTGAGTGTGTATGCGTGTCTACAGCAGGCTCTGCCTGGGAATTGTGTGTGTGCATGTGTGTGCATGCTTTCAGGCTCAGTGTGAGCATGTGTGCGTGTGTGTGCATGCTTTCAGGCTCAGTGTGAGCATGTGTGCGTGTGTGCAGACAGGCTCAGCATGAGGGGGTGTGTGTGCGTGCGGCGGGCCCATGCACGTCCATCTACTTGGGCATGCACATTAGTGATGCGGTTTCGGCTCCTCCGAGACCCCCGGCAGCGGCCCACAGCCTGAGGTGCGTCTCTGAACAAATCACCGTGGCAGAGCTCTGTGTGCTGGGCCATGCCGTCTCCCACTCAGACCCTCACGGCACGGAGGGTGGCTCGGAGACCCCCAGGCCACATCCAGGGTGCACCGTGCCCGCACGGCGCCCGGGCAGCCCTAAGTGTTCCGTGACCTCCTTTGGGCCATCCCGTCCCCTGCCCAGCACCCGTCTCCCAGCGCTCGTCCGTCTAATAAAATACTGCCCAGCACGGAGATTCCTGGCACTCCGGGCAAGCCAGGAGTGTGACTCAGCAAACCGAAGGCCCGGCCAGTGCTCACCAGGGCATCGTTCTCCAGCCGCCCGGCTTCCAGGAGAGAAACCTAGTCCGCCCCAGCTCATCTGATTAGGGGATTTGGGTTATGTTAATGCTATCGCTCGTTAATTACCCCGTATCGATACGGGGAGGAAAGGCAGCTCTTAGCCTCCTGGCGTCCGAGAGGAGAGCCATGGCTGTATCAAAGGAAGCTTCAAAGGCGGCCGCGCCGTCTCCCGGGTAACTCCTGATCCGCGGTTCTCACTTCAAAGTTGGCTGCGTGCGCGCAGAGAGGCGAGGGCTGCCGAGCGAGGATCTGGTTTCTCTAATAAGTGTTGGCATCAGCCCCGTTTGATATTGGATGCAGGGAACATTCTGATTCGTTATCGCCTTTGAAATTGTTCAGACGACCTTCAGGAAAACGGGCTCTTGTTCCTTCCGGCGGGGGGGGGGGGGAGGTGAGGAGGGGCCGGCTCCCGGGAACTGTGCTCTCAGCACTTCGGAGGAGCTGAGGGAGGCGGGCGGGGGATGACCCCGCACAGAGGGTCTCCTCTGTGGGCCTCGGTGGGAGGGCGGACAGGGCTCCTGCCTGGCAATGTGGGTGACGGACTGAGCTGCAGGCGGCGCCAGGCCCGTGCGCCCGGGGGTCGCCAGATGGGCCCACGAGGCAGAGGTTCCCGTCCTCCCAGAGGTGCTCCCGGGTACATGGTGGGTCCCAGAAGCAGCGAACTTGCCCCCGCCTCCCTCCCCAGAGAGCAGCAGCAGCAGCTTGGGCCGAGGGAGGTCCTTGATGAGTGCGTCTGTCCAGGAGGGCTGCCCCTGGACACAGCCCAGCCACTGCTCACCACCACTCAGACAGGAGGCGACGGGCAGCTTCGTGCTCTGAGCCTCCAGTGCCGTCAGGGATGTGGCGACCCCAGGCAGGGACCAGAGCCAGGTCCAGCATGACCGGAAGCCGGCTCGGACCCCTGCTTCCCCCTGGGCGCTCCCCTTCCTGGGCATGCCGGGGCCTGGGTGAGCTGACCAGCCAGGTGCTCTGGGCCCTGGCAATTGACCCCAGCCCGAGGTCCCTGTGGCCAGCCCCGTTAGCACAGGGGTGGACCCGTATCCCATCTTCTCGTGCGTTCTCAGAACCCTGAGGGGGTTATCAACCCTGACACCGGCGTGGAGAATATCTCGTGTATTTATCAGGTGGAAGTTCATAGTTTCCAGAACGCTCCTCTCCGGAGGAACGCAACCAGCAGGGCAAAGAAGCGGGCCGTCCTGCTTTGCAGGAGACTCGAGCTAATAAACACACACTTGGCGCTGCCCGGCTCCCTGAGACGAATCCTGAAATCTTCCTGGCCCCAGCAGAGCCAGGGCACCGGCTCCAGAAGGCTTGCTGCAGCGGCTTTCTTTGGCATAAATCTAGCAAGAAAATCAAGTGCGGGCCACCTGCTGTTCCTGCCAGCGAAAGGGAAGCCCATTGTTGGCGAGTGCCTTTCTTAGCCTGCGCACCTGGTCTGCACCGCGCTTTGTTAGTGTCCTTGGGTCCCAGATGGCCACAGCTGCCCCTGGGGTCCTGAATAAGACAGCGAGCCGCTTCCCCTGAAGAGCGAGCCGGGCTAGTGGTGGGAGGCCCCAGCACCTGCCGGGTCCTTCTCTGAGCCCGCTCCTGCGCCGCGCCTGCCTGCAAGCCGGAGGTTTATTGAAAAATGGCCGTTTTCAAGGAAAGCGCTCCCTCGCGGGTCACCGCGGCCGGGTCTGAGCGAACAGGCAGCAGGGGCGAGGCAGGCAGGGCGGGGAGGGAGAAGCAGCTGGGACTGGGAGACGAAAGGACAGCCGCTGGGGGCCACACCCCGCCACCGTCCGGACGCAGCTGAGCAGCCTTGGCGTCTCCCGTCCTCTTGGCGGGCTTGGGAGGCAGGAGAGATGCGGGCTGGCCGTGGACTCACGCCGCACTGGACTCACGCCGCACGCACAGTGCTCTCGGCTCATCCACACAGTGCTCGCTCACTCACGGCTCACCCCACACATGCAGTGCTCTCACGGCTCACTCCAGGCGCAGTGCTCTTCACGGCTCACCCCACACTGTGTTCTCTCCACGGCTCCCCACGCACAGTGCTCTCTCCAGGCTGCGTTTTCCAAGCCCCGGCTGAAAGGCTGCCTGAGACAGCCGGGGAGCCTCCCTCGTGCCAGGGGCTGGGCCTGGTCTCTCAGGGTGTCCTCAGTTAATCTGGGGGTTGTTGCCCCCTGACCAAGGTAGAGCGTCATGGGAAAGGTCTGTGCGGTTCTGACCCAGTGGGTTTGTGGGGGTCGGGCCGGAAACAGGCGGCCCCACTCTTCTGGGGTAGCTGGAGCAGGCCCGGTGCCAGCAGAGGTGGCTTCTTGGCAAATCCAGGAAGGAGACGGCCAGGATGGTCAGCCGCCGCCCCATGGCCTCTCCTGAATGTGACCACACTCTCGGCCCGGCTGTGGCCCCACGTTGTCCGGCCTGTGCAGCTCCATGAGCCTCGCGTGACCGGGGAGAGGCAGGAGAGCCGGCGCCCCTGCCCGGCCGGCTGTAGCAGCAAAAGCTCTGAGCTTCTGATTAGCCCTCCCCGTGTGGGCGCGTGCGGGCCGAGTCACCTGCTGTGACAGTACCGCCACACGCGTGTGCACACCGAGCATCCCTCCATTGCCGTGACCGTGCCAGTACATGCACGCACACAGGGAGTTGCACACCTACTGTGACGGTACCACCACACACATTTGTACACACCGAGTTTCACGCCTGCTCTGTGACGGTACCACCACACGCGCGCGCACAGCGGAGCCTCATCTGTGCTGCTGGCACTCCCCCCACCCGTGGGGAGCTGCCAGGAGCCGTTGCCTAGGATCGCATCTGCTCTGCTCTCAGCCGGCGCGGAGCGGCAGGGACTCAGGGAGGCCCCTCGCTCGCCACTGGCCGGGGGCTGCATTTGCTGTCGTCACCAGTTTTCACGAGAGGCGTTGCTCTGAGAGACGCCCCAAGAGCCCCTGCTTTGCTCACGGCTGCCTCAGCCCCAGCCCTCTAGGTTTCCGGCGTTGGCGGCGAGGCTGGACCCTCGTGGGCACGGGCTCCGGCCTGACCTTCACCAGCCGTTACTTGACACACGTGGACTCGGCTGCCACAGAGGAAGTCAGGGCCTGGGTCTGTCTGGGGTGCTTGCTCCTGGCTCTGCCAGGGGATGCCGGATCACACCAGGTCCACTGCCTGGGCGGCACGATCGCTACCCACTCTGCTCTCTGGTCCCAGAGCAAGAAATCTGCTTGGTTTTTGTTGGATTTTTCTTTTTTGGAGGGTTGGAAACGGGCTGTTTCCAACAGGAAACAAGGAGCCCTCAGGGGCTCCTCCTGGCTCTGCACTCAGGAATTACTCCTGGCGGTGCTCGGGGAGCCACATGAGATGCCCGGGATCGAACCTGGGTCTGCTGCATGCAAGGCAACGCTGTGCTGTCGCTCCGGCCCAGCAAGGAATCTGTTTACAAAAGATTCCCCACGTCGTTCGGGGACTGCAGGTGCCACCAGCATTTGAGGACCCCTGGAGAAACCCACAAGAGCCGTCCACATCCCCACAGGCTGCACCGCCCCACCTGACCCTGAGCGTGCATCTGTGCAGGGCCTGAGCCCGGCAGCCGGAGCGGTGCCCGCAGACATGATTGTGCAGTTGTAAGGCGCAGGCCTGGAAGCCAGCCCTGAGGCAGGAGAGCCGGGAGGGACGCCTGAGCCAGTCCACTGGGGCGAGAGGCAGACAGCAGGGGAGCGGGTGTGGGAAAGAGACCAGGCCGGGGGCGCCGTCCCCAGGGCCTGCGGCAGCCCTGAACAAGCCGGTGAGCGAGACCCACCCCACCTGCAGGAGAGTGGCCAGCCCACTTCCGGGCCTGGGACACAGCCAGCATCTCGAACCGCTCCACACCCCCCAGAAAGTCCGAGGGACCCCTAAAGGTCACCACCGCGCACACACCCTCCCACCCACCCACTCCCCCAGCGCCAAGATTCTGTTGCTCTGGGATGTCGCAGTTTGTCTTGCTGAAGCTTAAGAAATGCGGCCCACGGTCGCTGCATCTCCGAAGCCCAGTTTCTGCGACATTAACGGTCTTTATCTCTTCCTTCACAGCTTGATATATGGTCCAAATCCAACTACCAAGTATTCCAGAAGGTAAGTCCACGTCTGGCTGCAGGGCGCTGCGCTCTCTCGCCTGCAGACCTCGGTCCCGACGGGGCTCTGCATGTGGACAGGCGGCCGTGGAAGGCCACGCCCATGTTTGTGCTCCGATGAGTCGGGCAGGGCCCCAAGGAGGGGCTGGGCGGGACCTGTCCCAGAGCGTGAGGGCACATTTGGGCTCTCTTCTTCTGTTTTCCTTTTTTCGTGTTTTGGTTCTGTTTTGTTTGGGACCCCGTGGGATGCTGGGATGGAGCTCGGGTCAGCGCATGCAAGGTGCCCTCCCAGCGGTGCTATGGATCTGGCCCCTCTGTTTCCCTTCTCTGTTTCCTTCCCAGTGCTCGGGGGTTCTCAGCCCTTCCTGGCCCTTGCCCGCTGCCGGGTACTTTGTTGCTCAGCCCCACAGTGGGTGTGCAGCTCGCCTGTGCTGACATGGGCACCAGCTGCACCCGGCCCGGCAAACACTCTCTCTGCACTGTGGAGGTGGAACTTGCCCCCAAGTGTTGGTTGCCCTTGTGCTGCGGACTGTAGGGCTTTTCTGTGCGGACAGGAGACCCTGTTAGGTCGCTCCTGCCCAACCAGCTGGTCACTGGCCACCTCAGCCCCCATGTCCAGGTGCAGGCTGCCTCGCCCCACATCTCACTCGGTGTTGGGTCCCCTCACAAAGCACCCGGACACTCCCTTCCCCTGGGGGACAGCAGCTCTCCAGGCACAGGAGGAAGGCCGGCAGCCCGGCGAGGTAGGGGGTGACCAGGGAGATGGGGGGTAGGGTGCAGCCGGCCAGCGGGAGGAAGCCTGACCGAGGCCTGGAGACTCTCCCTTGTCTCCCAGGACCCCAGGCCCGTGAGGGACGCAGAGGGCGTGTGCTGCCCACAGCCTCCACTGCAGGGAGCGGGAGAAGCAGTCAGTCGCGTGGCGGCTCTGGGCAGCGGCGCAGTCTGAGCAGTGCCCTGCTGTGTAGGCGTAGCCTGGCCACGCTGGCTTCCAGGTCGCGAATCCCCAGCAGGCGCCCGAAGCAGGTGTTGCTCTGGACAGAGCCCCGGCGCCGCTCTCCCCCTGCCCACACTGTGACAAGACGGGGTGGCTCGGGAAGGCGCTCAGAGACTGTTTCTGGCTTTTCTGTTGGTTTTGGCTTTGGGCCTCGCCTGGTAATGCCTTGGGGTCGCTCTGGTGGGCTTAGGGGCCTCATATGGCAACTATTTTTCTTTTTTGCTTTTTTTCTTTTTTGGGTCACACCCGGCAATGCTCAGGGGCTACTCCTGGCTCTGCACTCAGGAATTACTCCTGGCAGTGCTCGGGGACCATATGGGATGCCGGGGATCGAACCCGGGCGGCACAGGTGGGCGCGTACAAGGCAAGCGCTCTACCCGCTGGGCTCTCGCTCCTGGGGGCCCCATATGGGATACCAGGGGTTCAAACTTGAGTCGACCTGTGCAAGGCAAATGCCCAAAAGTGCTCCCCACTGTGCTCTCCAGCCCCTTCCCGAGCAGTTCTACCTGGACAGGCAGGTGATGGGCCCACAGCAGAGCCTGAGGCTCGGTTCTCGGTTTGCTCAGCTCATAAGAAGCCTGCACGTTGCCTGTGTGTGAGTGTAAGTGTGTGTATGAGAGAGGGAGAGACAGACGGAGACACACAGAGAGACAGAGACTGCATTTCAGGGGTTTCTCTGTGTATCTTTGGACCATACCCACTATGTCCTGGGCTGTCTCCTGGCCCAGTTAGGGTCACGCCAGGTGTGACCACCTGAGGCCACGTAGTGCCAGGGATCAGGCCCGGCTTGGCGCTTCGCAGCCAGCGCCTTCACCCCTGCACCAGCCCTCCAGCCTGTGGCGCTGTTCTTGCCGTAGCAGTGGCGAACACCGAAACAGCTGGTCCTGGGGCCCGAGCCTTAGTACAGCAAGGAGCCCACTGCCTTGCATCTGGCTGACCCAGGTTTGACCCTTGACATCCGATAGGGTCCCCTAAGCCTGTGGGGTGTGGTCCCCGAGTGTAGCGCCAGGGGTAAACCCTGAGCACTGCCGGGGTAACCAAAAACCGTGTGCCAGCGCTTTCTCCCGGGTGAGACTGCAGAGGCAGCTGTCTGGCCCCACGAAGGCGGGTTAACTCCCGGGAGGGGCCGCGGTCTGGAATTGCCATTACGGTGACCTGCTTTCCTCTCAGAAAGGCCGGGTGAGGGGAGGGGCTGAGTGTGTGGGTGTACATGTGTCGCGCTCTTGTGTGCGTGTGTTGTGTGTAGACGTAGAATGCGCTGGAGTATTAAGTGTTTTTGAATGCGAGTGGAAAGTTTATTAGAAGTTGTAAAATGTGTAAAAATGTGTGAAACACAGATTTGGTGAAGCGTAGATTGGGAGAGCTTTATTTTTATTCAGCCTCCTCTAAAAATAACCGCCAGGCAGCCTTTGTATTTGTTAGACTCCAGGCCCGCGGAGCAGTGTTGAGCAGTTGATAATCGGGCTGGCGTCGGCCGCATCCCGTGCCTAATGGCTCCTGGTGGCTTGTAGCAGTGAAAGTGGAAGCATCGTGGGCCTGGGGTCCATCTCCCAGCGGAGGAGTCTAGCTCGTGCTCACCCCGCCTGCTCGGGGACTCGACCTTTCACAGTATTCCCAGTGCTCGAGAGAAGCCCCCAGTGTTGGGCGGGGAGTGATGCTCTTTGGTTCCTTTTTTTTTTTGCTTTTTTGGGTCACACCCGGCAATGCTCAGGGGTTTCTCCTGGCTCTGCACTCAGGAATTACTCCTGGCGGTGCTCGGGGGACCATATGGGATGCCGGGGCAAGCGCCCTACCGCTGGGCTATCGCCGGTTCCATTTTTTGATTTTGTTATTAGTTCAATTAAGCCCTGAGCATAGATGACCACACCCAGTGATGCTCAGGGGGTTCCTCCTGGCTCTGCGCTCAGGAATTACTCCTGGCAATGCTCGGAGGGACTGTGTGGGATGCCAAGGATTGAACCGGGTCAGTCATGTGCAAGGCACACGCCCTCCGTGCTGTGCTATGGCTCCGCCCAGTAGTGCTTTCTCATGAGAGCTAGAGGCACGTGGCTCTGAGGCTGCCTTATGACTGATAGCCCCTAACTAGAGCATCCCACAGAACAAGGTGAAGCCCGTTCACAGTCCAGCCCCGGGTGGGAGGGTTTGAGTTTGGGTTTTGCAGCCACGTCTGAGGAGCAGGAGAGCCCAGGGTGGGCAGGCAAAGGGAAGCGGCCGTGTGCGGCCTCCCTGCCCGCAACCTGTCGCCCGCGGGAACGCCGAGAGGCGCGGACTTGGTACTGTCCTGAACGCTGCCTTCCAGCCTCGGCGATTTCTCAGAATTCTATTTTCTTCCTGCCCACCTGGTGGCTGCTGCTTGTAGCTTTTCCCAGCACGGGCGCCGGACAGCCCCGTGCTAAGCATCGCTGGTGATAGGCGGGAAGTCTGAGCTGACTGCGAGTAAAAGTGTGTGGGCGGGGGCTCCATGCAGGCCGGAAGTGGGCACGGGTGTCGCCGTCCCCGCCCGGGCATCAGCTGTGCGAGGGCCTTGCCGGCTTGACGCTGACCCCAGGACTTGCTTTCTCGGCAGTCACTCTGTGGCTGCAGTTTCTGGGCTTTGTGGGGGTCCCTGCCTCCGTGAGGCCGAGCGGCGGGCAGGCGGGGCCATTGATCCTTTTATCCCCGGCAGACAATGTCCAGAGTTCGCGGAATGGCTGCCGGGTCGGGGGTGCCCTCGCCTCCTTTTGTCTGCTGTGGGCCGCGGTCAGCACGGGCTCGCCCTCATTACGCCCCTCACCCGCCTGGCCGGCGCAGGGACAGATGGCGGCAGGGCCTCGGCTGCCCGCCAGCCGCCATTTACCGCTCGGTCCTCAGGTGGTCAGCTTTTCACGGCCAGCGAGTGTCCTGCAGGGCCGCCGCAGAGAGGCTCTGGGAAACGGGGGGCCTCTCAAAGGGTCGGGCACAAAGGGCAGCACAGGTCTCGGCGTGTCCGTGTCTCGCTGGCATTTAAGCTCGGCGGGGCGGCCACTGTTTCCTCTCTGCTCAGTGCAGAGCTGAGCGTCTCCGTCCAGCACCCGCGCAAGGGTCAGGCCGCTTAGACCTTCCGGCCTGGAGGGGCCGGGCACACCTCCATCACCCCAGTCGGGTCTGAGGCTCCCGCCACACTGCACCAGGCCTTTCCCTGGCAAGGGGGCACAAGCCCCAGGGTGGGGAGAGGAACCCCTCAGGCTGGGGGCCTGTGCCTGCCGCGTTTCCTGTACCCACTCGTCCCTGCACGCACCCCTCGCGCACACACACACACACCTCGTTCACTCACCCAGTAGCTCCACTCACACCCTCTGCTTTGGCATCACTCGCTCGTCCACTCCTGTCCTCACTCGCTCACCTGCCCCCCACCCACTCACACCCCTCACTCTGTTGGGGACAGCCTGTATCGCAGGTGCTCACCGTGGCCCCAAGAAGTCTGGGACACGGGCGCCAGCAGGCCAGTGTTCCCCACGGAGGCTGTGGCAGTCCTGAAGCCCCTTTCCATGTCCTGAGGATCCTGTGCCACTGGCCATAGCTCCCCCACGGACACGCGCCCCTGACCTCTGACCCTCCAGTCTGTGGACAGCACATGTGACCTTCCAGCTGCTCAGGGCTTAGGTCAGGCCAGTAGCCGTGCCGGGAAGCCCACCCCTCTGCTCCCACAGCCCCTCGGCCCGCCTGTCTGCTCCCCTCTGGAGCCCGTGACCCCAGTCCCCAGAGACCTCCCAGAGGCTGCATGGCCTGTTCCTGCGTGACCCGATTCCTCCCTCTGTAAAACGCGGTTTTGCATCTTCAGAATTGGTGTGAGGGTGCCCGAGCCGCCGCCCTGTGCGTGGTGCTCGCCGCCGCCAGGAAAGCAGGTACAGTGTGTGACATGCCTAGGAGACAGGAGTCTCGGTCTGTGCCCAGAGCACACCCTGAGCAGGAGCGGCAGCACCGCCGTGGGCTCTGGGGCCCAGCGGTCTCGGCCGAGCTTCCAAGCCAGTGAAGGCCCCACTGCGGGCAGTCCTGGGCGTGGCTGCCCTGTGCTGGGTGGTCTTGCACGTGGACTGCGGCCGTCGCAGGGAGGTCAGGTGCTCCCGCCGGTGTCCTCCATCCTTGCCTTCCCCAGGTGCCCTCTGCTGTCCAGCGTGCGCTGCCAGGAGTGAGGCACCCACACCTACCTGGCGCTCTCCTCGGGCAGCCCTGGCCTGCTGGCACTGAGAGGCTGTTGGCCCCTTCCCCCGTCAGCGGGGCAGCTAGGAGGTGGCCAGGGAGGGTCTCGGCCCAGCCCCCTTCCCTCTGGACGGTCAGCAGGACGGGCTGCGACCTGGCACTAAGCTCCCCTCCCTTTGCGGGGCTTCGGCCCTGCCCCCCTGGTGTGGGACATGTCCTCCAGCTGCCTCTCCCATGGGGGCCAGCCCGGCCCTCTTCAGACTCCTCCCTCTCAGGCCTAGCCCTGCGTGCCCAGTGCTGGCCCCACGTCCACATGGAGGGCAGGACAACCTCTGTGGTCTCAGGGACCCGAGATCTGCCTTGCGCCCAGCCGGGCCAGTGCCTGCCAGCTGCCCCTTAGCAGGCAGCGCGGCCTAGTCCCCTCTCTCCACAGGCCAGGCTGCCCCAGCGCACCCTCCCTCCCGTCACCCGCCCCAAAGCACAGCCAAGTGGACGCCAGTGGGAACAAGGGCCAGGGCCCTGGTGGCCAACGTCCCGGACACAACAGAGTGCTAAGAACTGGGGAGCAGGTCAGGAATCCGACACCAAGTGCGTCCCCACAGCCCGGACTCCGGCCCACCACAGGCCCCCTTGAGCTGGGCATCGCGGCTGAGGGGACGCGAGATGTGGGGTCACCATTGGGGGCAGTCCAGAGCAGCTTGCCCCCCATCCCAAGGTCAGGAGTGACCGGCAGGCTCGAAACCAGGCTCCCCCCAGGCCCAGCGGCTGCCCCACGTGTGTTCCCACGCACACGGGCTCAGCTCCCGCTCTCCCCGCAGGCTCCCTGCTCCCGCTCCGGGAGGGCCGTCAGGCGCCCCGGCACAGTCTGGCACCTCGCTCCAGTGTTGACAGGCAGCTGCCTCAAGGTCTCCTGAAAGATGCTTTTCCCTGTCTGAGCCAGCCCCCGTCCCCAGGGCGCCGGGGGTAGAGGACAGGAAGGCAGATGCCTGGGGCCAAGCCGATGTGCCCTCCTGCGTGGACAGCGCACTCCACGGAGCTGTCGCCGCCCGGGTTTCAGGTGGGGGGGTGGGGAGGGGGCTTCTCAGGCGCCTGTTCCCTGTGGTCGCCCTCTGCCCTGATCTCCCGGCTCTCTCCGGACCCGAGGATTCCCCAGCATTAGTGCTCTGGGCCCTCAGGGTCTAACGGGGAGCAGGCTGGGGAGGTGGCGAGAGTGTCAGTAGGTGGGACCCAGCCCCGAGTGCTGAGGGGGAAAACAGCTGCTCGAACCCAAGGCGCCGAGCAGAGAGACCCAAGCATGTCAGCCGTGGCCCACACGGCTCTCACAGAGATGGTCAGAGACGTCGGGCCGCTGAGCTGGAGCCGTGGCGCTGCAGCCGCTCACCAGTTACAGGAAATTCCTCTCTGGGCCCGAGGGGCAGCGTTGTTTGTCTTAGGTCAGGGTCGGTGGGAGGCCGGCAGGGGCCTCAGGGATGGCCGTGTCCGTGCGACTCTTCATCCCAGCTATGGTGTCAGCCACCGCCACGCACTTGGGGACACTGGCCTGCAGTGCGGCCCCCGGATCCGTGAGATGGGGCCCCTCAGGCAGAGACACCCAGATCCACTGTGACTCGCTTGTCGTGAGCAAGTGTGGACCGGGCCTGGCACCGGCTGGTGGCGAGACCCAGACCTCTGTGACCGAGTGGCCGCATGGCTGGAGCCTGCCCCAGTGGGCCGTCCACAGTGGGGCTCGTGCTCCCCAGAAATCCAGGCCAGAGAGTCAGGGGCAAGTGCCTGGGCAGCCCTCGCTGCGGCTGAGCACGGCTCCCCCGCCCCGGCAGTGGCCTCTGATGGCGGCTGCTCGGGCTCAGAAGCACGTCACGTGGCTTGGGTGGGGTAGGGCGGTGGTGTTGGGAACAGCCGTGTCCCTCTCGGTCACCCCAGCCCGTGTCCCTTGGGCGTTTTTCCCCACCTCGCGATGCTGGGATTCCTAATGGAGGTGATGAAATAAGCCCCGAGCTCCACCAGCTGCCAGACCGCGTGAGCTGCCGGCTGCAGGCGGGAGGACGTGGCTCCCAGTGGTTCTGGGGGTCGCGCGACACGAGCAGCGCCAGAGCCCGCACGAGGTGCCTGGAGGGGTCCCAGGGGCCGGGCCGCGCCTCCGGGGTAGCCCTCCTGGGTGCCTGCTCCCACTCCGCACAGCCTCTCTGGCTCAGGCGCGCGACGCCCGCGGTCTCCTCGCTCTTGACTGGGGAGCGCATTGGCCGCCCCACCCCAGGGCATCTCGGGCGGGCGGGTTTCTGTACTCGCAGGGCGGCAGGGTACTGACGGCCACTGTCCTGCCCAGGTCACTGACCACGCCACCACAGCCCTGCTCCACTACCAGCTGCCACAGATGCCCGACGTCGTGGTCCGCTCCTTCATGGTGAGTGCCGGCGGCGCGGCCCTCCAACCCGGTCCCTGCTCGGGGAGCACTTCTGGGGCGGGCTCAGGGAAATGTCCCTACTGGGCAGCACCCCCGAGTGACAGGACACAAGGCGGAGAAGCACCCCAGAAACACGCCTGACCAGCAGGTGGTGGAACCTGAACCCCCAGCCCCGACAGGTGCCCCCAGGATGGGAGCCGCCCCCCTAGGGCCTGCCTGTGCTGTCTGTGCCAGCCCTGGTGGAAAAGTCAGGGGTTGTGAGCAGTTGCTAGACCGCGGGTGGTGTGAAACGGACCCTGGAAGTCAGCACACTCTGGCCTCTTCCTGCCCCCGCAGCCACCCAGACGCTCACTCTGATCCCCAGCAAGGGGCCCCCAACAGAGCAGGCACCAGGCTGCAGCTCGGGGGCTCACGCCATCGGCACCTCCTGGCACCCACCACCCAGGTCCCAGTTGTATCGCGTGGGACCTGCTGCCTGGGTTGGTGTCAGCAGCGAGGCGGGAGGGCACTGCCAGTGTTACCCCACATCGCCACCCACGCAGGCTTAGAAGTGGGGTCACTTCCTGGGGACACACACCCAGCCCCAGGTCCCCGCCTCAGTCTCCGCTTTGGGGCCCCAGTAGCCTCCCGTTTACTGCCCAGGCACCTCGCTTCTTGATGAAGGTGGTCGGTTTCATCTCGGCCGGCCCCTCCGGGAATGCTTCTGGCTGGCTTTGGGGGCATCTTTCACAGTGTCTCCTGAGTGTGACAGTCCCGTTATTACTCATCCTTATGTATGACGTCCGCAGGGCCCCGACTCTGACCCTCTGGGGTGTGTCTTCCCGTTATTACGTTACTGGGAGGCCCTGGGCGCGTGAGGCCACGTGGCCACCTGGCGGGCACCCTGGGAGTGGCATTAGCGGGCAGATGCGCTGCCCTTGGCCGGCTCTGCACCTGTGCCCGACCCTCTGCCTGTTGCGGGCCCCGGTGCCCCCGCCTTCCTCCGCCTTCACCGCCTGCTTCTCTCCCGACCCAGACCTGGTTGCGGAGCTACATCAAGCTCTTCCAGGCTCCGTGCCAGCGCTCCGGGAAGTTTCTGCAGGACGGCCTCCCCCCACCTGGAGGGACTTCAGGACCCTCGAGGCCTTCCACGACACCTGCCGGCAGTGACCCTCGCCGCTCCAGGTGACGACGCCCTTCCCGTGTGGCCCACGCGGCCGCTGAAGCCACGTGCGGCCCGCGAAGTGACTCTGGGGCAGGCCGCGGCGCGACGGAGGCAGCGGCTTCCCAGGACAGGGCGGGACCTCGCTGTCACCCCAGGCTGAGGCCCTGGGCCTGTGCACGGCCACGCGCGTGGTCCCCGGCTTCTTCCCTTCCCAGTGACCGGCAGCTCTTGCCCTCTGGGCCGAGCGAGCAGGCGGACACCGGGTGTCACGGCCGCGTCTCAGACTCCTTGGGGCCGCGCCGTGACTGTTTTTAATAAAGCCGGTTCTTGTCAGGAGCGTGTGCGCCTGCTTCCGGGAGGGACACTGTCCACGCAGTTCCCGCCCGGCTCAGGCCCGTCTCTGTGCCCCAGAAATGTTTGTTTGGGGGCACAGCCCTCCCTGACTTGCTCCTGAGGGGAGAGAGCACGAGTGTTTGTACCCAGACCCCGCAGGACAGGTCTTGAGGGGCGGGGGCCGCAGATAGTTGTGGGCGGTGTGAAGGCCCCCCAGCTGGGGGGTCTGTGTGCCCTTGCCTCCATCCCTGCCAGCAGGGACCACAGCTCTGCCCGCATCCCCTGTGGAAGCAGTGTTTCCGCCCCATCCTCCATGTTGCTGCAGTCACCACATCCGTGTGCTGCAAGACTCCGCCCCATCCTGTGTGTGCTGCAGTGGCTCCTCCCCTCCGTCATGCACGCGGTGACTCCGCCCCCTCCGCCATGCACACGGTGACTCCGCCCCTTCCTCCATACACACGGTGACTCCGCCCTTCCTCCATGCACACAGTGACTCCGCCCCTTCCTCCATGCACACAGTGACTCCGCCATGCACACGGTGACTCCGCCCCTTCCTCCATACACGGTGACTCCGCCCCTCCGCCATGCACACAGTGACTCCGCCATGCACACGGTGACTCCGCCCCTTCCTCCATACACGGTGACTCCGCCCCCTCCGCCATGCGCACGGTGACTGCCCCATCCTGTGTACTATAGTGACTCTACCCCTTCTGCCTTGCTGCAGTGCTCCCACCAATCCAGCTGGTGCTCCCTAGGTCTGCCCGCAGAGGGACAGGGACTCTGACTCATGTCCACCTTGCCCCGTGCAAAAGCACGGGTTGGAACTGCTGACCTGAAGAGGCACCACTCGAGAAGGGGCTTGGGTATGGGACCCAAAGCTCATCTGCTTCCAGCTCCTTGCCCCAGAGAGTCGCTCTTGCAGCCGAGCGATGGCACAGCAGGCAGGGCCTCGCACAGCCGACCGGGGCCCATCCCTCGCGCTTCCCATATGGTCCCCAAGCACCGCCATGAGTGATTCCCGAGTGCAGAGCAGGGGTGACCCTGAGCATCTCTGGTGCGACCCAAGAAAGAAAGTTGCTCTTTACCGGCCCTCGACCCCTGCCCAGCCCAGGGCGGAGGGTGCTCTGGGGGCTGTGAGAAGCCCCCACCGGGCAGCCGCTGGACGCTGTGGGGGACGGTGGCAGGAGGGGGGAGCGGGACAGCAGGACAGTGAGTGGGGGGGGCAGTGAGGGGGACAGCAGGACAGCGGGTGCGGGACAGCAGGACAGTGCGGGTCAGCAGGACAGTGGGTGGGGGGACAGCAGGACAGTGGGTGGGGGACAGCAGGACAGTGGGTGGGGGACAGCAGGACAGTGGGTGGGGACAGTGGGGGGACAGCAGGACAGTGGGTGGGGGACAGTGGGGGACAGCAGGACAGTGAGTGGGGGACAGTGGGGACAGCAGGACAGCGGGTGGGGGACAGCAGGACAGCGGGTGCGGGACAGCAGGACAGCGGGTGCGGGACAGCAGGACAGCGGGTGCGGGCGGGTGGTGTCAGGGTTTCCACGGCTGACCCGAGGAAGGTCAGCCTTCGGCCGCCCCACTTCAGCCCAGCACGCTGGGCACCAGGACCCGCGGAGAACTGAGTGACGTGGGTTGGCGTTTCTCTGAGTGGTGCCTGTCCCCATCGCAGGGTGGGAGACAAAGTCCCTGATTTAGCCCGTGGGCAGGAAAAGCCCCATCAGAGGAAGGGAGGGGTGACGGCTGCAGGAGGTGGGTGGCCCGTGTGTCCACAGCAGGGCGGCCCCGTGTGTCCACCACAGCAGGGCGGCCCGTGTGTCCACAGCAGGGCGGCCCCGTGTGTCCACCACAGCAGGGCGGCCCCGTGTGTCCACCACAGCAGGGCAGCCCCGTGTGTCCACAGCAGGGCGGCCCCGTGTGTCCACCACAGCAGGGCGGCCCGCGTGTCCACCACAGCAGGGCGGCCCGCGTGTCCCACCACAGCAGGGGCGGCCCCGTGTGTCCACCACAGCAGGGGCGGCCCCGTGTGTCCACCACAGCAGGGCGGCCCCGTGTGTCCACCACAGCAGGGCTGCCCAGGCATGAAGCAGGTCAGCTGGGGCTGGAGTTGCGCGGAGGGAGCTGGGGTCACTGTCCCACCGCCCAGAACCATCGCTGGGGTCCCATGAGGGGTGGCCGGGGGCCATCAGCAAGACTCTGCTCTGCAGCCACATCCCAGGGGCTTGACCCCTAGTACAGGCTCCCCTGGGCCACCTCCGTCTCCACTTTCCCGCTTGCTGCGGCGCTCACAGCAGTAGACCAGGGCGCTGGACGGCACAGAGTCGTTGGCGCTGGACAGAGGGCCCAGCTCTGCGCCATCGCCCAGCACCCCAGAGGAGCCTCGGCCGGCACCCAGGTGCCCCGACTTACCGCTGGCCGGTCTCTGGAGCCCCCCGGGGTGGCGGGACACAGCGAGGAGGCCTTTGAAATGGTGTCCAGGCTGTCAGCACTAAATTGGGACATGGCCTTTTGGAACCCACGTGTCTTTACACTTCCTCCTCTGACGGGAGGGCTGAGCTCTGGTGTGAACACAAACTCCGTGGCGCTCCGAGTGGCAGCGTGGGGGCTGATGCTAAATCGGGAGTCCCTGAAGGTCACCCACCAGAGGGGAGGCGGGTGGGGACAGCCGCTCCTGCTGCCCAGGCTCAGGCTCCGCCCCCACGGGCTGGTGAGGCAGGTCGGCCTCGGGCGGAGGCACGGGGCCACGCGCCCAGTCCACACCTCTGGCCTGCTGTGGCTCTGCCAGCAGGGGGCTGAGTTGGTCAGGGGGAGCACGTGTGCCTCAGGGACAGACAGCACGCCGCGCCGCCCTCCCCACGCACAGAACCGCACAGATTACAGACTGGCGCCTGTTATGCAGAGACGGACCTGCAGGGCCACAGGCCCACCCCAGGTAAAGCCCCAGCCCGTCAGCAGGGGGGCAGTCGGGAGCCCACGCCAGCTCCGACCCATCTCAGCGCAAATTGCCTCTGAAATTTCAGTCTTGGGGCTGTGCCGGCCTGTGGTGCTTCACAGATGGGCCCGAAGGGCTGCGAGTCAGCCCCGCCTGGGTGTCGCTGAGTGTTTCTCGTTCTCCGGCTAGGTTTGCTCCCTGCCTGCAGGAGGAAGACACATCTCCTGGAGTCGCCGCTGTGGCCGAGCAAAGCGCCGGATCGCCGGGTCCCAGGAGCAAGTCTCAACCATGCCTGTCCGATGGGCGTTCTCGCCGCCCTGTGGGCTTTAGTTGGTGACAGCTGGGAAGCGGCTTCTAGTTGCAACCTGCTTTTTTCCAAGTTCCAAACCTTGCCCAGCCCGGAGATGTCCAGGCCCAGTAGCCTGTGGTGACAGGGCAATGCTACTTCACGGGTCCCGCCGTGCCCTCTGGCTTCACGCGGGGACCTGTTCTCTCCTGCTGTATTCCAGAGCACACGCGCTGTGCATGCCGGGCACTTTCCACCTTTAAAGAAACGGGTTCGTGTGAGGGCTGCGGGGGAGGGGCCGGACGCAAACGCAGCTGCACCTGGGCAGGTCGCTCTGTTTCATTAGCAGGAGCAGGGCCAGGCGGGTGCAGGCCATGGAATCCGCCCCGACGCTCGCCCAGAGCCCTCTGTGCAGGTCCTGTGGCCTCGGCCTGGTGGCTGTGGCTCCCCTACTGCAGCTGTTCAGCTTCTGAGTATGAAACGCTGGTCAGTTCCCAGCCTGTCCCAGAGAAGACAGTGTCAGCACATGGACCCCGCAGCTCGCCCTGTGTCCCACGGTGCTGGCACCCACCAGCTGCCCACCCGCCCCGCTGGTCTCTCTGCCGCTCTCCAGCACTCACTGGTCATGACGCACCCAGGCATCCCGCAGCACTGCCCGCCCGCGGCTCCTGCCATCAGCACTTCCGTGTCCAGTGGTAGCGAGGTCGGAACATGTCGGGATGGGAGCCGAGGTCGGAACATGTCGGGATGGGAGCCGAGGTCGGAACGCATCAGGACAGGAAAGCGCAGCGTGGTGGAGCCCCCTGCTCACCCAGGCTGCAGCTCTGCCAGCCCAGTCGCGCCTGGACATCGAGGCGGGGTGTGCACAGCCTGGGGAATGGGCATGGCCATGGCTGGTGTTTAGCTGCATAGGGAAACGGGCCCTCGCGCCCGCAGTGAGGACACATGGGAAATCTGCTGAGGTTTAAATGGGGGAGAGGGGCCGGAGCGATAGCCCAGCGGGTAGGGCGTTTGCCTTGCACACGGCCAGCCTGTGCCGGCTCGGGTTCGATCCCCAGCATCCCATATGATCCCCGAGCACCGCCAGGAGTAATTCCTGAGTGCAGAGCCAGGAGAAACCCCTGAGCATTGCCGGGTGTGACCCAAAAAGCAAAAGAAAAAAATGGGGGCGAGCAGTGGCGGGCGGGCGCTACCTTGCACTCCAGCAGACCTGGGTGCAGCCCCCAGCAGCCAAATGCCCCCTAAATGGGTGTGACCCGAGTGCAGCCAGGGTAAGCCCCGAGCACCAACAACAACTAAAATAAAGGAGCCGGAGCGACAGCACAGTGGGGAGGGCATGTGCCTTGCACGCAGCCGACCAAGGTTCAGTCCCGGCTTCCCATGTGGTCCCCTGGGCACTGCCGGGAGTAATTCCTGAGTGCAGAGTCAGAAGTAACCCCTGAGCATCGCCGGATATGACCGAAAAAGCCAAAAGGAAAGTGGGCGGAGGGGCGCCGTGTGCAGCTGGCGCAGCTGTGTGAGACCCGGGACTCTGAAGGAAGGACCCCCTTCCCGGCCCGACCTCATCTCTGGCGCACCCGCCTGCCCCCGTCCACAGCCCCGCCCGCCGTGGCCTTTTGATATTTGCCCTCGCTCCCAGCGTGATTCGTGCTGGCCTTTTATTTCCAAAGGGTAGTTGGTTAAATTAACGATCGCCTAAAGGCCACGGGTAAATTGCTCCTTCCTGCTCCCCACGCCTTTGCGGACCACCAAGCCCCAGAAGGCGGGGGGAGCAACAGAGAAGCGGCGTGGCCGGGCGCTGAGTTTCCCCAAACTGGCGGGGGGCCGGGAGGTCGCATGAGCGGGAGAGGCCTGGACAGACTGAAGGCCAGTGGGGGCCCCGGACCCCGTCTCTGCCATTCTGGGGTGCCCCCAAGGACCCGCCACCTTGCCAGCCCCCTCCTCAGAGTGCAGGTGTGCAGCCTGGCGCCAGGGGTCACTGTACTGGGCATCAGCCCGCAGGTGCCCGGGCTGCCCTGGCACGGCCATGGGCAGGGCAGCTGGGGGCAGCACTGAGGCTGCAGAGCAGAGTCGCTGCCGCTCTGTGGGGGCCGGGACCCGCTGCTAGCACCCAGCACCCCAGCTGCTGACGTCCTGTGTGGACGCCGTGCTCAGGAGTGCTGCTGGCCCTGGCCCACGTGCCCGTGGCAGGCTGAGACGTGGACAGGTTCTCCGTCCGTGGCGCTGTCGCGGGCGCCCCTCCGCTGCAGACCCGCCCGTGCTCCCCACCCGTCCCCGGGGCCACAGCGGGCAGCAGCGGGCTGCAACGGGCACTGGGGCCCGTCACCGCTGCTTCTCATCCCCGAGGCTCTGAGCACGGACTCCCGCAGCCCCTCCTGTACCCCCACAGTGCCTGAGTGATGTGGGTGTGGCTGAAACATGCGGCAAGGGTTGCAGCCCCGGCGATCTGGTAATCGGCTGTTCTCGGTCTCGTGGGCGGCAGCCTGGATGCCGCCGTCAGTCACTGGCGCGCCTGCTCCCCAGCCCACATTGGCTCCAGGCATGACCAACGCTTTGGCGGTGGGAGCCTCTGACGGACCTCAGACCTGGCCCTTTGTGATTCAGAGTGACCGAAGAGACTCGGGGCCAATGTCCTGAGGGGAGGCGGGAAGGGGCCGCCCCACTCTACCCCCTTCCGGCTGAAGTGTGGAAACGGCGGCTGGCACTCAGCAACCCTCCTGGGCCGTGAGGTAGAAGGCCGTCAGGTCGGCAGTGTAGCAGGGGCCCAGCTCCCCGCCGTGCCCATCTGCTCTTTCCTGGTCAGTGCAGCAGCCGCGTGTGAGCCACTGTTCAGGTTTTCTCCCTTCCTGTGGGGCTGAGCCTCACTGGCCCAGGAGAACAGAGGCAGCTTTGAAAACACGCCTCGCTCCGTTCCTCACTCATGGAAGTTCCAGTGAGTGGCCGGGTCTTGTCCCGCAGCCGGTGTCCCTGTAATGGTCCTCACGGCCCCCAGCCGTGGCTGCTCCCTCCCGATTAGCAGCACCTTCTTTCCGCCGGCTTCCTCCCAGCCCGGCACGGTCCGTGTCTGCTGCAGTTAACACGGCTCAAGGTTCCGGAATCGCCCTAAACATGAACAACTCAATGAGCACGTTGTGCTGATGGAGGGGCAGCCGTCTCCATCTGTCCCAGCCACCCCACACTCTCCGGCACTCCCGATCCAGGGCAGAGCTGCTGGTTCCCGCCTTCCCCACCAGCCTCCCGGCCTTCACGCGTCTTTCAGCCCTGCCGGCCCCCTGCGCCCGCCCGCCGCGCCCGGGAACGTTATTGATCCGCTGATTAAACCATCAAGTCACAGCAAACAACTTTAATTTTCTAGCTCTGGGCGCTGCTCGGCCCTCGCTCTGCTCGGGTCCGTCTCTTGCCCACGACAGCCCCCCGCATGTGAATCCGCACACTCCCCTCCTTTCTGGGCGCTCACAACCAGCGGGGCGTTGGGCCAACCCCTGACCGTCCTGGCCACGTCCTCATCCGGGCTTGGATGCCCAACACCTGCCACTACAGAAAAGATGACCCCGAAAACGGAGCCTCCAGGCGGCAGCATCTGACCCTCCCAGGTCAGGGCCCGGGTTCCTCCCGCCCCAGGGAAGCCAGTGGAAGACGTGGTCACCGGGGAGCTGGACCAGGCCAGGGCACTGCTGTCTGTCCATCCAGGCCCTGTTGGCAGAGGCTTCACCAAAGGATGCCCCAGAGTGTCCCTCACAGGGCAGCGCCCCCTCCCCCTCTGTCCACTCAGCCCAGCTCAGCCTCCCCCACACAAGGCAGGAGGGACCCAGGCCCAGCAGCCCTCCTGGGCGCAGGATGCAGTTGGTGGTGCCTCTCGGGTTGGCGCTGGCCAGTGGCCATCCCCGCCCAGGCTCCTGCCCATCCTGTTCAAGAAGGGTCCGTGTCCTAGCTAAGGCTGCAGGGGGCAGAGACTCCTCCTGCTAGTGCTCGGATGCTCAGAAGTAATTCCTCAGTGCAGAGCCAGGAGTAACCCCTGAGCAGCACCAGGGGTAACCCATAAAGCAAAAAGGAAAAAGCAAGACACAAAGAATGCCACAAAGAGGAAATAAAAATTCCGGGTGCCCTGTTGTCCCAGCCCCAGAACGATCCCCTCATCAGACACAAGGCCCGGACCCCAGATTCTCTCGTGCTCTGGAGCGAGCCATGCCGTTGAGTTCTTTGTCCAAGCTGGGTTGTTGTATTTTCGTTGGCTGTCAGCGCTGGTCCCTGAGTGCGAGGCCGTCACAGACATCTGCGGTGGCCGGGTTGTGTTGACGTCTCCCCACACCTGTTTGTGGGGCCCTCGCGGGCACCTGGGACCCGTGACGCCGTGCATCAGCGCAGAGCCCGGGAGGACAAGCTCGGGACCCCGGGGCTGGGGCAGCCTCGCTCGGAGCCTTGTTGCCTGAACGTTGCCAGATGCCCAGTGCTGGCGTCCAGGGATTCTGCCCTGAGATTCGATGTCCTCTACCCCGCCCCGTGAAGACCCCCCATGGCGCCCCAGGGGTACATTGTCCCACCGTTGGGTTTCGTCTCGTCTTACGATGGTGCGTCCCGACCGCCCAGCTCCCACTCTGCATGGCCCCTGCGTGACACCGTGTCTGTGACGTCACCAGCCTGTGGCCAAGGTTCCTGCCCCTCCTCCCTGTGCCGGCACATCACCGGGTTTGCCCCCCACGCACACCCCCGGCACTCTGAAACCAGAGCGGGTGTGGCAGCCCCACGTCCATCCCAGCTGTGGCCCGGGAAACTCCTCTCTGCCTGTCCCCCCGGAATGTTGCCAGGCCCCACAGACGCCCGCAGGAGGACGGCGCTGATAGATTAGCGGGGATGAAGATGAATCAATAATTTATGCTGATGTTTTTTCCTCGTGCACCACAGAGGCCCGTTTTGATGCTGTTTGACAGGGTCGGGCACACCTTGCGTTAATTAAACCTGATTCAGAAAATTAAAAGGGGGGGGAGTCGCCCCTGCCAGCGGCTCCCCAGGCTGGACTCGATCTTCAATCGATGCGAGGGATTGAGGAGCAGACGGGGCCCGAGGAAAGTTCGGATTCAGCAGATGTTTGGCATAGCCTTGCGGCGCCCCGCCGGCGCCAATACGAGAATCGGCAGCTTTTCTGAGCCGCCACGGCCACGGTGATGGATGGGCCTTCGGGGAAAGCCACCAGCCCCCAGGGACCCGTCCAGGAGACGCACCGGGCTTATACTCCCGTCCAGAAGGGCAGTAGTAGGGACACCTCAGCAGCCGCAGGGCTCCTGTCCAACCTTCTCCCTCTGTCCTCGGCCCGGTAAGCGCTGGACCCCTCACTCTTATCAGCGAGCAGCACTTTTCTCTCCTTCCCTGGGATATAATCTGAGGTTGAAGTGCCTGGAGCAATGGCAGCTGTTTTGCCACTGTGAGGAGAGGCCCTGCCATGCTGAGCAGTGAAAGATTAGGGGCAGTGTCTGGGAACCTGCAAGGACAGAGGACAGGACACCCAACCTTGGGTCACCTTCCCCAGGGCCTCAGTCTCCTCCTGGGGCATCACAAGCAGCCCTCGGGTCAGTCGCGTGGAATCCCTTGGACAAGGCCACGAGCAGGGGATAGAGGAACGGAGCCCGCAGGATCCAGCAGGAGGACAGCCTTGCCTGGGGCGGGGGACACGGGCCCTCGCCTGTGTGGGGGTTACTGGGGGCTTGTGACTTATCCACATAGGTCTGACTTTGAGGGGCTGGTGCAGGGCTGGGGGCTCAGAGTGGACACAGCAGGGGCTAGAGGACAGCAGTGAGGGCGGGGGCAGCCAGCACCCAGGGGCGCCGGAGCGGGGGAAGCGGGGCTCAGCCGAGGGGCAGCGTGGTTGGGGGCCTCAGATACCTCCACGTGCCCCAGCCTCTGCCCACTCACAGCCCTGCTCCAGAGCGTGGGGACGGTCATAGCTCGCCTCCCACGAGAGCCACGGGCTTGGTGGATGGTGGTTCCCTGAGGTGCCCGCTGAGGGTCCCGGGGCTCAGGCCCAGGCAGTCAGGGCAGCCTGCCCCTTATCCTTCGTGCCACCCTCTGTCGAGGAGGGTCAGACGGTCCCTCCCCAGTGGCAGGAGCTCACAGGCAGACCCGCCCCCTGGGCTGTGGCCCCGAGTTCTCCTGAGCCCTCACTGCAGCTCAGGCCTCTGCTCCCAGCTCCCACTCCCTGTTGCTGACCTCCTGCTGTGGTCAGCACCACCTGCCCGCCCACCTGCCCACCAGCTCCTCTTCTGGTCTCCCCCTCTGGGGACCTGCAGGGCTGAGCCTCACCTCATCGCTGGCTTCCGAGGCTAAGAAGGGCCGAGCCTGGGACCCATCCCCGGGCTGGGCAGGTGAGCGCCTCTGGGGGTCCATGCCTGGGACCTCCATCCCCCGTGCTGGGCGGGTGAGCGCTCTCTGGGGGGTCCATGCCTGGGACCTCCATCCCCCGTGCTGGGCAGGTGAGCGCTCTCTGGGGGTCCATGCCTGGGACCTCCATCCCCTTTTCTGGGCGGGTGAGCGCCTCTGGGGGTCCATGCCTGGGACCCATCCCCGTGCTGGGCGGGTGAGCACTCTCTGGGGGGTCCATGCCAGGCACCACATAGGGTCTTGCACCCCACCAGGAGTGATCCCCAAGCACAGAGCCAAGGAGAGCCCCTGTGTGCGTCCCTCTCTGCGGGTGTCTGGATGGGGGCTTCCCACTCCGATGCTGTGCTGGCCATGACCTGCTGGACAGTGAGAGGAGGTTCTCTGGGTTTAGGGGGGAGCATCTTGGGGTATCCTGGGAGGCCCTTGGAGCATCACCCCAGCTGACCATCCATCATAAGGAAGAGAGAGCAGGGCCCATCACCCCAGTAGGGCCTCGAAACAGCCAGATGAAACTCGCTCACCATAATAGCCGCCATTTCCGCGGTCCGACTCCACAGCTCATCAGAGCCCCACCCAAGAGAGAGACGCTGATTTCAAGCCCAGCTCACCAGAGCAGCCAAGTTCAAGCCCAGGTAGGCAGTTCTCAGCAGTGAAAGTCCCCGGACGTTCGTGGAGATGAATCTGGGGTCCCCATTCCCCCTCTCTGCCCCATCCAGGAGGCCTAGTGGCCCTGCCCACGAACTGCCTCAGGGCTATCGGCCATCATGCAGAGACTCAGACAAGGGGGAGAGCTGCCATCCAGATCTCCCTGCAAGCAGCCGCGTGGTACTAGTGGAACCAATCATGTGGTACTAGATTGGTACCACATGAACCAATCATGTGGTACACGTGGTACTAGTGGAACCAATCATGTTCTAGAAACTCAGTAAATTCAAGAACAGAAGTCAGAGAACCTCGCACAACACAACCACAGTTACCCTCTGGTCTGGACTCCACAGCTGGGCACAACCTGACCCAAGAGAGAAGCCGAATTCAAGCCCAGGCATGCGGGACTCGGCGATTACGCCAACCAGGTTTTTAAGGAACCTGGACTGGGGCCACCTCCCCCACCTCAGCTCCCTCCACAAAGGCCTGACGGCTCCGCCCAGAACTGCTGCTGGGGCTCTCGGCCAGATACCAGGTATTCAGGTGCAGGGCAGAATCTCTAACCCTGTGCTAGACTGATGGGGCCTCTTTCTTGGGGTGGGGGCAGGTTTTTACTCCTTGGCCTGTCCTCCACCAGGCTCCCAGAAGTCAGAAAGCCTTGTGCAACACAACCACAGTCATCCTCTGGTCCGACTCCACAGCTGGACACAGCTCGATCCCCATAGCGCGCAGGTGCCTGAGCGATATCTCAAAACCTGGTATACCACAAACGTGTGGGAGTCAGAGACCAGGTAAGACAGAGAAGGGAACAGTGTGCTGATAATCGTTGAAAATGAAGATTCCATCCAAGAACTGAGCATTGAATATAGGCAAAAAGATACACATGATAACCTCTAAATGTATGTATTACAATCCACAATGTGTAAGAAAGGGAAGCAAGGAGAGAGAGGAAGAGGAGAGAGAGAGAAAGAGAAAGGAGATAAAGAATATATGGGGCCGGAGCGATAGCCCAGCGGGTAGGGCATTTGCCTTGCAAGCGGCCGCCCATGCCAGCCCGGGTTCGATCCCCGGCATCCCATATGGTCCCCGAGCACCGCCAGGAGTGATTCCTGAGTGCAGAGCCAGGAGAAACCCCTGAGCATTGCCGGGTGTGACCCAAAAAGTAAAAAATAAAAAATAAATAAAGAAGATAAAGAACCTTCCATGGAGGCAGTCTGGGAGAAGGGGGAAGGAAGTGGGGACATTGGTGGTGGGAAATGGGCACGGGTGGAGGGATGGATGCTGGAACACTTGATCACTTGACATCCCATTATTTATCGATTTGTTGGAGTGGGCGCCAGTAACATTTCCATTTGACCCTATCACGTGCCAGTGTAGCCCAATGGCATCTGCTTGTTTCAGGAATATGAAGAACTTCAAGTAGTTCATTCAGGGTCTTGACAAAGAAGTCTGACATCTTGTAGGTGGGCGGCCACGTGATCTTTGGACGTCCGTGGGATCCAGTCGGTAATGGCTCTAGTCGGTCATCTCCAAATCACATTACCTGTCCAGCCCATCTGATTTTCGACACCTTGGCAAACAAGACAGTGTCCCTGACTCTGGAGCGTCGATGGAAGTCAGAACTCCGATTCCTTCTCTCACTTGAGTGAGGCGTGATATTCCAAGATCACGGGTGGAGGGATGGGTGCTGTAACACTGTAGAACCAAAACTCATATATGAACATCTTGTAATTGTCTATCTCACAGTGGTATAATAGAATATTTAAAAAAAGGAAGAGAGAGCAGGAGGAAAGCAGGGGTGCGAGGCTGTGGATGGTGGCGATTGGGGGTGCAAGGCCCTTCCTGACTGGTGGATTGGGGTGCGGGGCCTTCCTGACTGGTGGATTGGGGTGCCGGGCCTTCCTGACTGGCGGATTGGGGTGCGGGCCCTTCCTGACTGGCGGATTGGGGTGCAAGGCCCTTCCTGACTGGTGGATTGGGGTGCAGGCCCTTCCTGACTGGTGGATTGAAGTGCGGGCCCTTCCTGACTGGTGGATTGAAGTGCGGGCCTTCCTGACTGGCGGATTGGGGTGCGGGGGCCTTCCTGACTGGTGGATTGGGGTGCGGGCCCTTCCTGACTGTGGATTGGGGTGCGGGCCCTTCCTGACTGGTGGATTGGGGTGCGGGGGCCTTCCTGACTCCAGGAGCGCTGCTGCATTGCCCCTCCAGGAGGGAAGAAAACGGGTTCCCTCCCTGGACCCGGCTGCCCCTCCCTGCTCGGGAGCTGCAGCGCCGACCCTGCACTCCTCGCAGCTCCGCCACCCGCCCATCGATCCAGCGTGTCCATCGGGTAAGCAGGTCCTGGCCCGCTGAGGGGTCACTGCTAACGATATGCTAATGACAGCGGGGACCAATCAATCTCGCCCTTAATCAGACAATCATCTCGCACTGCAGGTGTGTCCGATCCAGGCCTGTGTCTGAGTGAGGGAGGGAGGGGAGGGGGCCCCAGCCCCCCTCCCCCCCAGAATGCAGCTTCACATTGAAATCACCGTGGAGGGGAGGAGGAGGGAGCGAGTGCACAGAATCTCCTTTTTAATCAAGCTCAGAGCGAAAGCTAATGAATTCAGGGCTCCTGGAACCCCAGGGCAAGTCTCTGGAGCAAAGCCAGGGCCCCTCCTTCCCTCCTGGGCAAGCGGTGGGAGGGGCCTCTTTAGCTCATTCCTTTATTTTTAACTTGGGAGGGGACACTTCAGACCTGCAGGGGGTGGCAGGCAGCTCTGCGCCGGACAGACCCTCCTCTTGGTCGTGGGACCCGTAGTCCACTGTAAAGCACGGCCAAGGTCGTGCTGGGTTGCACTCAGCCCCCATTCTGAGACGGGGCCACAGTCCTCCACACGCAGGTCCACTGCCCTTGTCCTTTCTCATAGCCTCTGCTATGAGCCAAAATTAACTGCTTCAGGCCCCTGACGGTGGACATTCCAGTCCAATGGGATACCGGCAGCTGGACCCTGCCAAGCCCTAGAGCTGTGCCCACCACAGCCAGTGCCGTGGACATTCATATAAGCTCCACAAAAGGCCTGCGGTGACCTGGCCATCTCCACCCATGCGGAGTTGGAAGGGCCAGCTAGGAAGAGTTTTGAACTCTGTGGCCACTCAGTGGCCGACTCAAGTCGGCTTCTTTCCCACAAAAGCGGCATAGAGAACACGGACAGGAATGGGCACAACTGGGTGCCAATAAAACTTTACTGAAAGAGGGCCAGAAAGATAGTACAGCAGGTAGAGCACTTGCCTTGCATGAGGCCCACCTGGGTCCAATTCCCACACTGGGAGCCGGAGGTCAGTGCTTGTGTGACCTGCCACAGAGATGGCATGTTTGTTGAATGGCACTCTGGTGGCAGAGCTCACAGATGCACCCTTCGCCCATTTTATCTATTTATTTATTGGCTTTTTGGGGTCACACTCAGTGATGTTCAGGGGTTACTCCTGGCTCCGCACTCAGGAATTACTCCCGGTGGTGCACAGGGGACCCTATGGGATGCCGAGGATTGAAACTGGGTCGGCTGCGTGCAAGGCAAACTCCCCCCCCACTGTACTGTCACCCGGCCCCCTTTGCCCCATTTTATTTAGTTTTGTTTTTGGGATCATACCCGGCAATGCTCAGGGGTTACTCCTTGCTCTGCACTCAGGAATTACTCCTGGCGGTACTCAGGGGACCAACGCTCCATTCTAAAGACTGAAAAGCGCAGCTTGAAGAGCCTAAGTGATATGTTCAAGGTCCTGTAACCTGCAGGTCACAGAACTGGATTTGCTCTTCTGTTACTCTTCGGGGCAATGCCTAGGACTTACTCATGCTTCTGTGCTCAGGGGTCACCCTGGGGGGTTCCCCTGAGGGCTGCAGAGCTGGGGATCAAGCCCAGATGGGCTACGAGCAGAGCGAGCGCCTGCCCCACTAGCCTGTCTCCAGCCCTGCGCATCTCTCTAACCCCTGCACTGGCCACTGCACACCTGCTCAGCAGGCCCCAGCACCTGTGAGGGTATCACGGCGCTGCTCCACCTCCCGGAAGGGCATGTGGCAGGAGAGATCCTGTGCCCTCGGGAGGTGCCCAGGAGCACTGATGCCTCTGGAGAAAGGAGGGAGTCACTGGGGCAGGCAGCGGCTCTGCCCCCCATAGGGGCCCCATCAGCAGACACACACGCTGTTCCCTCCCTCTCAGATGTGCACTTTTATTCTCGGCAGCTCCTGGGGAATTGGGGCCAAATCAAAGGAGAGAGACGCTCTTTTGTAAGCGCTGGGCTATTGACATGTTGGCCGCCTCTCGGGAGATTGTGGGGCTCGGGTGCCAGGAGAGGCTCAGAGCTGGGACACTGGACACAGCAGGGACACTGGACACAGCCCAAGGGACAAACCGAGGCCAGTGAGCAGCCCAGAGGACACCTCAGGGGCAATGGACGGAGAGAAGCTTGAGCGGCTTCTCTCAGGATGGTTCAGCTCCCCCAACCTCGCAGCCCCAGGGGCTCCCCCGGAGAACCCCCTACTCCACTCAGCCCCAGCTCTGAGAACTGGAAGCCATACTCTCATAAGCATTTCACGCGCGCACGCACACACGCCAGGGAGGATTGATTTTCACTTATCTTATTTCCCCATCGTGCACCCGGCTCCAATAACCTTATGATTCTCTTATGTTCCAGCTCCTGTTCCTTGTCAGCGTGGTCATGTCTCTAATTGAAGAGAAATGCAAAGTGCTTGGGCATGTGCACCCACCCCGCTCCCGCCACACACGCTGCACCCACTCCCCTGGCACACACACATGCGCCCATGAGCGGATGGGCACCCTTCCAGGCTGCCCAAGGCCAGATAAAGCAGAGCCGCCCCTGGGGAGGGTTTGCCACCACAGAAGACCCAGCAGCCCCGAGAGGGCCTCAGAGGCCCCACTAACATCTCTAAGTCCAGGATGCTCCCTCCATGGTTCTGAACACTGGAGCTGCTGCTGCCCCGTTGCTGACCCCCAGGAGAGAGGTGGGTCTGGGCTGGCCCTCTGAAAACTGCTGTCAGGGGCTGTGGTGTCACACAGGCCACGTTCAGGCCTGGGCAGGATGAGCTCAAGGGGGCATTTGAGCAGCAAAGGCGACTCCCAGGGAGGAGACTGCTGAGGGGCTGGAACAGGAGAAGCGACACCACCCGAGCAGGGCAGGAGACAGAAACGCCTCCTGATTCCTCTTGCTGGGGTTGTGCGGGTGCAGTGGCGCTGTGCGGCCCCTCCTACCCAGCTGGTCTCTGCGTGCTGTGGTGCAGGATCATGCCTATGAATCACAGTGATGACTGGCTGGGAGCTGGACTCTGAGGCCTCCCAGACCTCAATTTGAACCCATGCTCTGAGGTGTGTATGGCCTCGGGCAAGCTGCTCAGTGCCTTGGAGCCTCCTGTGATAATGGCAACACTAATGGGACTTGCTTCAAAGAGTTATTGTGAGTGTTCCCGAGATAAAGCTTCCAAAGGGCCCTGAGGCTGTGGGCAGAGCAGCTGCTCACTCAAGGCCCAGGCTCCCAGCACAGCTTCAGCTGTGTGGGGGGACAGAACATGGACGGAGGATCAGACAGACAGTACAGTCTGCCTGAGCGTCACTGACCCAGGTTCCATCCCTAGAACCCCATGTGGTCCTCAAGGCCCAATCAAGAGTGGTCCCTGAGCACAGAACCAGAAGTGATCCCTGAGAACAGATTCAGAGGCAGCCCTGAGCACAGGGCCAAGAGTGATCCCTGAGCACAGAGCCAGGAGTGAGCCCTGAGCACAGAGCCAGGAGTGATCCCTGATCACAGAGCCAGGAGTGAACCCTGAGCACAGAGCCAGGAGTCATCCCTGAGAACAGAGCTAGAAGCTTTGAGCACCGCAGGGTGTGTCCCCCAAACAAACAAGCAAAATGAAACAAAAGGAATAAGAAAATGAATGAAGATGGTCTCGAGCTTCACTGCTTGTTACACTGACTCCAGAGCCCCTTGGAGGGCAGAGGCATGAGAGGCAGAATGGAATAACATTTACAGTGTGGCCAGCAGAGGTTTCCAGAAAGGAGAATAAGGGTGTGCCATGAAGGGAGTGGGGTGGGCAGTGGCAAATGTGATGGGTGGGCTGGTTCTGACTGTCCTCACATTCTACCCCAACTGCACACCTGTAATTCTGTCCCTGAAGTTGAATGGGTGTGGTGAGGCGGCTGGGCTTGGCTGGGCCTTCAGCACCACGGAGAGCAGCGCGGGCCGCAATTAAGCACCTCGGAGAAATAGCATGTAGGTTTGGGATTCAGCACCACGGCGCAGTATGGGGTCCCATTCAGCACCACGGAGAGCGGCGCGGGCCCGGGTTCAGCACCACGGACAGCGGTATCGGGTCCCGCCCAGCGCCTAGGAGGGAGACGCCTGGCCTGGATTCAGCACCACGGACATTGGTTCGGGTCCCATTCAGTGCCTAAGAGGGGCGCAAGGTCTGGATTCAGCACCATGAAAGTAGTCTCGGGACCCATTCAGTGCCTAGGAGAGAGACGCATGGCCTGGATTCAGCACCACAGACAGCAGTCTCCGGTCACATTCAGTGCCTAGGAGGGTGACGCGGGTCCGGATTCAGCACCACGGACAGCAGAACCGGGTCCCATTCAGCGCCTAGGAGGGAGGCGCCTGGCCTAGATTCAGCACCATGAACAGTAACTCAATCCTATTCAGTGCCCAGGAGAGCAGTGCACAGGCCCAGGTTCAGCATCACTGACAGCAGTCTCGGGTCCCATTTGGTGCCTAGGAGGGAGGCACCTGGCCTGGATTCAGCACCATTGACAGTGGCTCGGTCCCATTTGGTGCCTAGGGCGAGCCCGGGTTCAGCACCACGGACAGTGACTTGGGTCCCATTCAGAACCTAGGAGCGAGGTACCTAGCCTGAATTCAGCACCACGGACAGTGACTCGGGTCCCATTCAGTTCCTAGGAGGGGCGTGAGGTCTAGATTCAGCACCATGGACAGCAGTCTCAGGGTCCATTCAGCGTCTAGGAGGGCGTCTGGTCTGGATTCAGCACCATGGACAGTGGTTCCCATTCGGCGCCTGGCCTGGATTCAGCACCAGGGACAGTGACTCGGGTCCCATTCAGTGCCTAGGAGGGGCGCAAGGTCTGGATTCAGCACCAAAGACAGTAATCTTGGGTCCCATTCAGTGCCTAGGAGGGAGGTGCCTGGCCTGGACTCAGCACCATGGACAGTGGCTCTGTCCCATTCAGCGCCTAGGATTCGACGCCTAGGAGGAAGGCGCCTGGCCTGGGTTCAGCACCACGGACAGTGGCTCGGTTTTAGTGCGTAGGAGAACGACGCGGGTCCTGGTTCAGCACCACGGACAGCAGTATCGGGTCCCGTTCAGCGCCTAGGGAGGGAGGCTCCTGGCCTGGATTCAGCACCACGGACAGTGGCTCGGTCCCATTCAGTGCCTCGGAGGACGACGTGCAGGCCCGGATTCAGCACCACGGACAGAGAGCTAGGGCCTCATTCCGTTCCTGCGGGCGGTGCGCGGGCCCGAATTCAGAACCATGGACAGCGGTGTCGGGCCTCATTCAGTGCCTAGGAGGGAGGCATGCTCCCTGCTCCTTGAGCTGCCCTTCTGCTCTTGCTTTTCCATGTCCTGCTCAAAACCCAGCCCTCAGCCTCCTATCAACACCAGTACAGGGTCTCACCCGCTCCAGCCACTGTGTGACCAGGCCAGGCTCTGCACTCAGATGCGAATGAAGCTTTCGTGACCAGGAAAGGACACAGGAAGGGGTTCCCTGGATCAGCAAATAAGCATATCTCCCAAGGTCTCCTGCACCCCCAAGTATCTTCCTCCAAAGAAACAGCTGCACAAGTGTTTGCCTGGCGCTCCTGGACACCTCAGGTAGAGGGGGACTTCACCCACAGCCCCTGGGGTCCCTGCATATGGTCAGGCTCTGTGGGTTCTGCTGTGGCTGGCAGAGGTGGGCAGGGGCCATAAGTCAGGGCCCCCACAGCCTTCCTGGGCAACAGAGCCCTGTGAACTGCATGGGGTTAGCAGGTCGAGGGCTGAGGCCACACACACCCATCCAGCACATGTCTGACAAACAGTGGAAAGACCAGGACCCCAATTCTGACCCCTTCCTGGTCCACTTCCAGGACTGGGCAGATCACTCTCTCTGAGGGTTCATAGAGCTGTGTGGCCTCCAACCATGTCTCAGAACACTTCTCACTATCAGGTTCCAGGTGCTGGATATGGCAGTGACAGTCCCCTCCCTGGCAAGGCTGGAGATAGCTCCCCTCTGGTAGCTGTCTGACTGAAGGGGTCCCTGCGGCACCTCCAAACCTCGTAACTCGCAGTGGCTAATGAACACAGGCCTCAGAGCCAAGCTTGGAGGAATAATCCGTGATCCCTGGCGAGCGCCCGGCCTCATCAGAGCCTTGGGGGGATTAATCACGAAGCCTGCAGAGTCCCAAGCAGAGGGGGCTCCGTCTTAGCAATCAGCACTGGAGCAAATCCTGGGACTAGCAAGGGTCTGGCGGAGTCTGAAGGCAGAGAGGCTGCAGGAATGGGGACGGGCAGAGGACACTGGGGCCTGCAGCTCTTGCTCCTTCTGGCCACTCACCAGGGCACCACTGCACAGACCCCTGCCCTCAGGAGTCCTGAGGAATCCAGCATCTGAGCCAACGCATAACCTTTCCCAGCCCCGATTCCGCCTCCTGTGTGATGCTCCTTCTCTGATCCAGGCTCCCTGCAGTCCTCTCAGTAAATCCTGACAGCACCTAGGCCAAAGGACCCTGTTGTCCGACCCATCACTCAGGGACAAAGTGGTCTAGCGGAAGCCCCTACAAAACCCTATAAGCTATTTCAAAGGCAGACAGGTTAAGGCAGCCCTGCCAGCACCATCAGCTGCGCTGCCCTGCTTGCACCATCGCTGTGTCCAGGAGACCCTGGAAGGCCTGCTGTTGCTCAGTCCCCTTAGCTCCTCCCTGCCCCTCCCAAAATCAACTCATCTACAGGAAGCAGAGATGGAGATGGCCCTGCCCAGACAGCCCAGACACACAGTAATGACCCTAGACTGTGAAAGTAGGTCCCTCCTTCTCCCTCTCCCTCTCTTTTACTCTCCCTCTCCTTTTTCTCTGTCTTTCTTTCCCTCTCTCTTCCTCTTCCTTTCTGTCTCCTCTCTTGCTCTTTTTCCCTTCCTCGCTCCCCCTCCCCTTCTCTCTCTCCCTCTGCTGTCAGCCTGACCAGTAGGTTCCCTTCCAACAAGCTCACTTTGCTCTGCCTCAACCATTTCCATCAGGGCTCTGTTCCAGCAAGGCCTGGCTTCCAGCACCTCCTCTTCTCTTTTCGGAGGACTGGGTTGTAGGCCTGGCCCCGAGCCAGCCAGTAGCCATCCGGGTTTCCAGCTCAGGTCAGGGGCAGCCCCAAGCCTGGCATCTAGCCATTCTGTCCTCACTGCCCGTCTGCCCAGCTGTTCCTTGAACACAGTGAGGTGAGGTGAGAGGTGGAAGAATTGGGGTCCGGGGCAGCCTTGGGAGGGAGCTTTGCTGGCGCCGCCCATAGCCCCCACCTCAGTGAGTATCCCATGGCCCATCCTGGGGTGCCCCTCACTCCTGAGTCCACATGCCAGGGGCCAGGAGAGCAGGATGGGACCAGGGGCACCCTGTGGCCACACCAAGCTGTGGTTCCTGGGGCTGTTTACCCCTAACTGTGAATGAGGGCACGGGCCAGGCCGCCCTGTCAGGACACTTCCTGCCCTCTTGGAGGGCTCCTGGTGCACTTTGCTTGGAAACACATAGTCCCGGGAGGGGTCCAGGCCAGCCCACCCCCTCCCAGGCTCCATTTTTCCTTTTGCAAATGCAACAAATGCAACCCAACACCCTGGCTGGCCCCAGTGCTGGTTCCCTGGGCCTCAGATTCCAGTAGAAAGACAGTCCCGACCCCGCTGAACCCATCAGATGTTTCCAGTGGAGATGATCACATGGTTGGGCTGCGGGCTCAATGGAGCCCACGACTGGGTCCCACAGACCACAGCAGGGCCTTTATGGAGTGGGGTCTCTGGGATGTAGGTAGGGGTCTCTGGGTGTAGATAGGGGTCTCTGAGTGTAGATAGGGGTCTCTGGGTGTAGATAGGGGTCTCTGAGTGTAGATAGGGGTCTCTGGGTGTAGATAGGGTCTCTGAGTGTAGATAGGGGTCTCTGAGTGTAGATAGGGGTCTCTGGGTGTAGATAGGGGTCTCTGAGTGTAGATAGGGGTCTCTGAGTGTAGATAGGGGTCTCTGAGTGTAGATAGGGGTCTCTGGATGTAGATAGGGGTCTCTAAGTGTAGATAGGGGTCTCTGGGTATAGATAGGGGTCTCTGGGTGTAGATAGGGGTCTCTGGGTGTAGATAGGGGTCTCTGGGTGTAGATAGGGGTCTCTGGGTGTAGATAGGGTCTCTGGGGTATAGTTAGGGGTCTCTGGGTGTAGATAGGGGTCTCTGGGTGTAGATAGGAGTCTCTGGGTATAGTTAGGGGTATCTGGGTATAGTTAGGGGTCTCTGGGTATAGTTAGGGATCTGTGGGTATAGTTAGTGGTCTCTGGGGTGTAGATAGGGATCTCTTGGCTAGTTAGGGTCATCTGGGTGTAGTTTGGGGTCTCTGTTAGGGGTTTCTGGATATAGTTACGGATCTCGGGTATAGTTAGGGGTCTCTGGGTGTACTTAGGGGTTTCAGGTATGTATATACAGGTCTCTGGGGTATGTAGGGCCTCTGGGTGTAGTTTGGGTCTCTGGGTGTAGTTCAGGGTCTCTGGATGTAGTTAGGGGCCTCTGGGGTATTAGGGGTCTCTGGGTGTAGTTACGGTCTCTGATGTAGTTAGCCGAGCAGATGTGGGGCAGATGGGGCCTCAGGGATACTGAGGGGTGCCCCAAGGTTCTGCTCCAGAGTTGGGGAGCCCGAGTAGCCAGCCAAGATGCCCACAGAGGGGCCGGAGAGATAGCCCAGCGGTAGGGCATTTGCCTTGCATGCAGCCGGCCTGTGCCGGCCGGGTTCGATCCCGGCATCCCATATGGTCCCCCGAGCACCGCCAGGAGTAATTCCTGAGTGCAGAGCCAGGAGAAACCCCTGAGCATCGCCGGGTGTGACCCAAAAAAAAAAAAAAGATGCCCACAGAGCCCTGACCCACCCTTGCTGACCACACGGCTGTGTGAAAACTTTCTCCTCTTTCTGGCTTCGGTGGCAGAGGCTGTTTTGGTTTGGCTTGGGGCCATTCCTAATGGTGCTCAGGGGCTGTTCCCAGCTCAGTGCTCAGGAACGTGCAGTGAGTGCCAGAAATTAAGGCCAGGTCTCCTGTAAGTCCCCACTGAGCTGTGTGTGTGTTGGGGTGGGACCACACCTCCTTGGTGACCAGTAGAGGTGGGTGGCCGTGAGCAGCCCCCAGCAGAGGAGAAAGTGCTGGGGGGTCCAAGGCAGGAAGGAGGGAGGCGGAACCACAGGGAAGGTGGGAGCCTGGGGTGCAGAGGGGCCCCACTGGGGGGCTTCCCCTAAGAGCAATGAGGGGCAAGCCGCCACCGGCCTTTGCAAACAGCAGGTGCCAGGAAATGCTGGGGACAGGCGTTGTCATGTGCTCCCGTGTAGCTGTGTCTGTGTGCACAACCATGTGCTCACATGATTGCGTGCAGTGTGCACAGGCATGTACATACATGTGTGTGCTATGTGGGTGGGTTATACATGTGTGCATGTGTGCAATGTAATCGTGTGTGTTGTGTCACCCATGTTTTTATAGTGTACGTGTGTGTGTTGGGGGTCTCCTCACATGCCGGGAGAGTGTCCGTGGTCTCCTCGGGAGCGGGGCTCTGACCTGCCCCTTCACACTCACCCCAGCTGCAGCTTCCTGCCTGCTCCTCTGGGATGGAGCCGGTCCCCACCCCAGCCCCCGTGGTCCGTGTTAACAATCCTGGCGCTCCCGTCACCCCCGCGCACGCCGCGAGTCCTGCTCCCCAAGCTGGCGTGTGAGAGGATTAAAGCAGCGTCACCATGGAGCCGCGTGTGCCCAAGGAGCTGAGTCTCCGCTGACTTCATTAGTGCAGCGCTGGGTCAGCGCGCGCCCGTCCTGGCCCCGTGCCGCAGAGGGGCCTCATTAGCCGGGAACCGGAACCGCTTAGTGGGCCGTGAACTCGGACCCTGGCCCGGCCCCTGCTCTCCCACTGCACTCCTGACCCCTGACGTCCGCAGGGGAGACCCTCCCAAAAAACTCTCTCTTCTCTCCCGCACTGAAGCCACAGCGGCGTGGGGTGTGGGGTGTTGTTGGGCGGTAGCAAGCCCCGGGGTCGAGGTGTCCTATGGAAGGATGGAGACAGGCAGGGCTGCGGGCGGGGCTGCGGGCGGGCTGCGGGCGGGGCTGTGGGCAGGGCTGAAGGCGGGGCTGAAGGCGGGGCTGCGGGCGGGGGCTGCGGGCGGGGCTGCGGGCGGGGCTGCGGGCGGGTTGTGGGCGGGGCTGCGGGCAGGGCTGAAGGCGGGGCTGCGGGCGGGGCTGCGGGGGGCGGGGCTGCGGGCGGGGCTGCGGGCGGGGGCTGCGGGCAGGGCTGAAGGCGGGGCTGCGGGCGGGGCTGCGGGCGGGGCTGCGGGCGGGGCTGCGGGCGGGGCTGCGGGGCGGGGCTGCGGGCGGGGCTGTGGGCAGGGCTGCGGGCGGGCTGCGGGGCGGGGGCTGCGGGCGGGGCTGAGGGCGGGGCTGCGGGCGGGGCTGCGGGCGGGGCTGCGGGCGGGGCTGAGGGCGGGGCTGCGGGCGGGGCTGAGGGCGGGGCTGCGGGCGGGGCTGCGGGCAGGGCTGCGGGCAGGGCTGAAGGCGGGGCTGCGGGCGGGGCTGTGGGCAGGGCTGAGGGGCGGGGCTGCGGGCGGGGCTGTGGGCAGGGCTGAAGGCGGGGCTGAGGGCGGGGGCTGCGGGCGGGGCTGCGGGCGGGGCTGAAGGCGGGGCTGCAGGCGGGGCTGCGGGCGGGGCGGGCTGCCGCCATCTCTGGGGCTTCCCAATTCCGCCCTCCGAGCTTGTGCCCCCATAGAGTGAATCAGACCAGCACTTGCCCACTGGTCTTCAGCGCCCCAAACCCCGGTGGGCAGCTGCTCTCTGAGATGCAGGGTCCCCAAAGAGCACCGAGGGCGGGGCCTGTCTTCCCTTTGGGAGCCCAGTCACGCCCCACCCCATGGGGAATCCTGACAGGCGAGAGTCTCGCGGCTCTGGGGCTAGGAGGGGACCCCAGTTCTGTCTCCTGTGAGTTGGGGGCACAGCACGCCCTCCCACTGCGTGCTGTGAGAATCAGCTCGGTGCTCCGTTCCACCCGAACCCACCGAGCAGGCGGAGGGTGCCCAGGGATCTGTCGGATCCATGGGAACTGGGCTTGGCGTCTCTGCAGGGGTGGAGCAAGGCGTGGGGGCCACAGGCGCCCGAGGTCGGAGGAGCTGGCACTTGAGCTAAGTTCCCGGCCCAGTTTGCTGGGCTCAGAGGGTCTGTCCTGGGTTTGACACCCACTGGGGGGGGGCAGGGCTGGGATGGCCCCTCCCCAGCACACAGGCACGGAACCCCTGTTAGGGTGGGAAATGGGCCGCAGGACGCTGCATTCTGAGTGACACCTCCCACACTGCCCCAAGGTGCCACCCCCAGCCCAGACCCAGAGCACCCGCTCCTGTGCAAGCAGGTGGGAGGGCAGTGGGTGTCGGCCCCATCCTGATGTGGAGCCTCTGGGCCCATCTCCCGGAGCCCCCACGTCCCAGCTGGCCCCGGCCCTGCAGCAGCTCTCCCTGCCTGTTGCCCACGGCCCCAGTGGGCAGTGTTGCACACGCGCTGCCCAGAGCCTCTGCACCTCGCCTGGACTTAGCTCCTGCAGGCCCCTTTGTAGATAGGGGCAGGAAGACAGTGTGAATCTGTGGCTTGCTGTGGCAATATATTTTATCATGGATTCTATGTTCACTTCATCACTTGATCACTTGACATCTCGTTATTCATCGATTTGCTCGAGTGGGCGCCAGTAACATTTCCATTTGACCCTATCATGTGCCAGTGTAGCCCAATGGCATCTGGTTGCTTCAGGAATACGAAGAGCCTCAAACCGTTCGTTCAGGGTCTTGACGAAGAAGTCTGACCATCTTGTAGGTGGGCGGCCACGTATTCTATGTTAGCTGGTGTAAATATTTTCTCTCATGCTGCCACAATCATCGTGGGACTAGATAGATCTTACCAGTATATTTACCTGGCCACGTTGGATCTAAGTACTTAGACCAGAGAGAAATGCTGTTTGCCTCCAAGCAAGCAAGCATGGCTCTCTAGAAAGTCTAAAGGCTAATACACAAAACAACTATGAAGTAAAGATGAGAATCCTGTGAAGGCCTGGAGAAATATGTACCTGGCTGTAGAATATCCATTGGGACAGATGCACGCCTTTGTATTCTGAGACACAGTTCATCCCGGATGCTTCTCCCCCATCTACATAGGGCCTGCTGGAGAACCAAGGGCAGGGCCTGCAGCCTCGGCTGGGCAATATTAACATTTCAATGGGACTAGGTGAGGTCCTGGAGAAGTTACCTGAGGGGGTTGACCCCGACTGCTTTCCATGGGTGGTCTGCCCTGAAAAGTCACAAAAGCTGCAGCCTGCTGTCTCCCAGGGGCCCTTTCGCCTTCTCCCTCTTCCTCCTCTTTGCCCTCTGCCTTCTCTCTCCCTTCTCTTCCCTGTTGGGCCTTAATACGTGGTGGCAGCGATCGTGGCCCAGGATTCTAAACCTACACGTGCCGGGCCCAGCCAGGAACCTGAAGTCCGGGGTTTTCCTGATACTGGATTGTACACCAGAACAAGTGTGAGTAAAGCCTTTTGAAACTCTGCTGGATTCTCAGGCTTTCTCTGTCTGCCGACCGCCGATCCCCAGGGAGAAGGGCATCCCTACACCCTGCTCCTGGATTTTTTCAGGGCTCTCAGCATACCCGACAGGGCAGGAAGGTGCAGCTGCTGTACCGAGAGAACCAACAGCTCTGCAGGCCAATGAATCCAGTTGCTGATCCCTGCCATGAGAACAGAAGCAGAGACGGGAGCAAACATTTGTCATGCAGAGGGGAGCACTGGAGCAAGAGCAGACATCTGTGTTCTGTCGTGCAAAGGGGGAGCACTGGAGCAGAGCACCGGAGCAAGAGCACATCTGTGTTCTGTCGTGCAAAGGGGAGCACTGGAGCAGAGCAACGGAGCAAGAGCACATCTGTGTTCTGTCATGCAGAGGGGAGCACTGGAGCGGGAGCACTGGAGCGGGAGCACTGGAGCGGGAGCACTGGAGCAAGAGCACATCTGTGTTCTGTCCTGCAGAGGGGAGCACATCTGTTCTGTCGTGCAGAGGGGAGCCTCCCCTCGAATCAGCTCAGACACTCATGCTTGGGAACAGGTCCACTTCGCAAGAACGGACAGCCGAACTCCACAAGTTTAATTGCAGCCAAGTGGCCCCACCCACCGAGCCATCCATCCATCTACTTACTCATCCATCCTCCCGTCTACCCACATCGATCATCTACTCTCCACCCACCATGTACTTACTCATCCGTCCTTCCTTCCATCCATCACCCACATCCATCACCCACCGTCCATCCATTGATCCGTGCATATGATCATCCATCCATCCCATTTACCCACCCACGCATCTATCCATTCGCCCACCCACCATCCATTCGCCCAGCGCGTGAGGTTCCTGCGTGCCAGGCCGGGGCTGGGGGGCAGAGTCCTGCAGAGGGGTCTCCCCTGTCTGCACCAACCAGTCAGAGAGGACGTTGGGAGTTGAGTCACTGAGGGAAGAGCAGAGCAGGAGGACGCGCAAGTGGAAGAGGAGAGGGGAGAAGGTCTCAGAGAGAGGAGAGTCGGGCAGTGCCGCGGGGCACGGGGTCACACTGGAGGGGTCTGGGGTGGGAACTGCAGATGTGGGGACAGCAACCCCCCGGTGCCATGTCTTGGTGCCATCGTGTCCTGGGAGCCGTCACAGAGGACAGAGACCCCGGGTGCCGTGGTCCTGGGAGCCGTCACAGGGCACAGAGACCCCCGGGTACCGTGTCCTGGGAGCCGTCACAGGGCACAGAGACCCCGGTACCGTGTCCTGGGAGCCGTCACAGGGGAGAGAGACCCCCGGGTACCGTGTCCTGGGAGCCGTCACAGAGGACAGAGACCCCTGGGTGCCCTGTCCTGGGAGCCGTCACAGGGCACAGAGACCCCTGGGAGCTGGTGTCCCGGGTGCCCTTGCAGGGGTTCTCAAGCAGATGGTTTGACTCAACAGGAAGTTGATCAGCCGGGCCTGGAGGTGCAGAGTCGGGTGCGTGCTGGCTCCCAGAGAGAGGGACCCAAGTCCTCCCCCTGCAGAGAACTGACCCTTCCCCTCCCTGCACCTCCTGTTTCAGCCACGCCCGCCCCTCTTTGCTCTGGACACCTCTCGCCGCTCCCAGCAACCCAGGCTTATGTTTCATGGCCCTGTCCAGTACCCACACTTTGGGGACCAGCCAGCTCCCCACGGACTGCAGCCGCCCTGCCTGAATCCAAGCCCAGCAAGTGTGGAGAGCCTGGGGAGCCGACCTCAACCACCTACCCCGGCCCGTCACGTGATGGGGCAAGCCCAGGCCGTCTCTGCTGCAGAGCGCCGCTGCCCAGAGCAGCAGGGGTGGCCTGGCCAAGGTCTTGGCTTAGCTCCCAACGAGGAGGGCGCTGGGCACGGAGGGTGACGGCCAGGAGTGCGTTTTGCATGCACTGCCAGGTGGGCGGGGAAAGGTCTGTGCGCGGCGCTGTGCCACGGGTGCGTCCCCCTGTCTTGGTGTGCACGTGGCTGGCCGCCATGCGTGGTCAGGGCGAGGAAGCCCCTGTCTCCCCCTTTGGGTCCCGCTGGCCAGGCCTTGCTTCGGGCGCCCCTGGCGGACACAGGCGGGAACTGCACCCGTCTGAGCCCAGAGCTCCAGCACTGCGGACGGACCCGTGCCCTCTGCCCTCTGCCCTCTGCCCTCCGCGGAGTACAAGGTCCCAGGCGGGTGTGAGGGCTGGCGCCCACCCCGCCGTGCGAGCGTGTGATGGTGTGAAGACACGCGGAGCGGCCGGAGTTCAGGCCGCGGGGAGGCGTTTGCTCGCCGCAGCCCGCCGGTTCGGGTCCCCGGGACCCCATAGTCCCCTGAGCCAGGAGTGATTCCTGAGTGCAGAGCCAGGGTCACCCCTGCGCATCACCGCGGGTGACCCCAAAAGCTAAGTCACTTGCATCACTGTCTTCCCGGTGATCATCGATTTGCTCGTGCGGGCGCCAGTAACGTCTCCATTCGTGGGAACGACGTCATTACAGTTACTGTTTTGGGCATGTACAATGCACCGCGGGTAGATTGCCAGGCTCTGCCGTGGCTCTGGGTTTATCACTGCGGGGCTGAGAGACAACCCCGGGAGGGCACAGCCCGTGGCACCGTGTAGTGTCCCCAGACCCCCAAAGTAAATACATAAAAAATGACGAAGTCCGTTCAGAGCGAGAGCACAGCAGGGAGGGCGTTTGCCTTGTACGCAGTCGAACGGGGTTCGATTCCCGGCATCCCATATGGTCCCCGAGCACTGCCAGGAGTAATCCTGAGTGCAGAGCCAGGAGTAACCCCTGAGCATCGCCGGGTGTGGCCCAAAAAGCAAAATAAATAAATAAATAAATAGATAAATGAATAAATAAATGCCGGTGTCCCCCGCCCCACCCCAAGGTTATGCTAAGCATCCTGGGCCCCGCCTGACAAATCAGTGAGTGAGTCTGGGCTCAGCCCCGAGGCTTCATCGCGCTGGCTGGCGGCGAGCCCCTACCGTGTGAGACCCTGGGGTCCGGGGACACCCAGCCCCCCTGCTCAAGCGGCTGTCCTGGGCCGTGGCCAGCAGCTGCTTGTCAGGGCAGGGATCTCGGTGTGCCCAGGGAGAAAGGAGCAGACCCGGAGAATGCTGCATTATTTAACAGGAGATGCAAATGAGATGCAAATGAGATGCAAAGGAGAGTTAATGAAGTCGGCCCCGCCCCGGCCTCGGCAGTGCTGACAAATATCCGGAAAATACCGACAGCCCGGCCTGTGCCGCCCTATCCATTATTGATGCGGCGTCTTGACGGCTGCTTCTTTGCAAGGAGGCCGGCTCGGGAGGCTGCTGTCCGCGCCCACTGGGAAGCACAGGGCCAGCCCGAGGGCGCCCCGACTGCAGCCCCCAGGCAGGGAGGAGGCAGGGATGGAGGCATGGAGCCTGCATCCAGCATGGAGAGGGCCTTTCCGTGCCTCAGTTTACCTGTGGGCATCTTGTCGAGTCAGTGAGGAAGATTTTTTTTTTTTTTTGGGTCACACCCATGACCTGAAGAATGGTTTCTGGCTCCTCCTGTCCCTGCAGCAAGCAGATGCCCTTGGGTTACACTTGCTTGTGACAGGACTAATGGAGATGTTACTAGTGCCTGCTCGAGCAAATTGATGAACAATGGGAAGACAGTGACAGTGACCGGCGATGCTCAGGGGTTGCTCCTGGCTCTGCACTCAGGAATTACTCCCGGTGGTGCTCGGGGGACCCTATGGGATGCTGAGGATGGAACCCGGGTCAGCTGCGTGCAAGGCAACGCCCTCCCCGCTGTGCTATGGCTCCAGCCCCAGGAATCGCTTCACCTTACAAAGCCCAAGTTCGCAGGTACAGCGTCCAGGAGTCCCCTCCCCAGCATTTCTTGGCTGGTGTTGCCCGGCCCAAGGCCACCCCTTCCTGGAGACTGGAGCGGTAGCACAGCGGGAAGGCGCTTGCCTTGCACGCGCTGACTGGTTCAAAGCCCACAGGATCCCCGGCACCGCCGGAGCAATTCCTGAGTACTCGGCCTCCACATCCTCCAGAGCTCCCCACGCCCTGAGAGGTAGAACCCCACAGTTGAGATGCTGCCCACCAATACCCAGCGGGACTCTGATGTCTCGGGCAGGACCTAGCCCCGGCGGTCTGGACGGGAAGTTGAGCCTGGCGGCGTCCCTGACAGTCTGAGATGCGTGGGATATGCCACAGGAAACGCCACGTGTGTGTGTGTGTGTGTGTGTGTGTGTGTGTGTGTGTGGAGGGGGCAGAGGGTGTGAGCGAGGCCGTGCTGTGTCCCCTGGGTTGGGCTGAAGGTCTCTGGGCTGCTGCGACCACCCTGCACTCGCTCTCCGGGGCTGGCTGCAGGCTCTGGTCGCATGGTCCTGCCAGCAGAATCCTAGATCCAAGCCAGCCGCATGTTCTTCCGCAGGCTCCGGGGACTTGCCCCTCCCGTTCCTGGACTCCATCCTTGGCAGCTGGCCTCGTCCTCGCTGCCCTCCACTGCTGTCACTGCATCCCTGGCTCCCAGGAGCCGCCTCCTTCTGACCAGCCTCTGGAGTTCCAGGGGTCTGTCCCCCTGCCGGGACATTCCTGTGTGCTGGGGTCCCGCAGGCCAGCTTTTGGGGGCATCATTCTAGCCCCCGATGTCTTCCCTGCGGCCGAGGGGAGGGGCTGTGGGGAACCCGCCGGCCGAGGCTCCTCTGGAAACTTGGCTTCAAGCGTGGCCTCGCTGGTCCCACTCAGGAGCGGAGAAGCTCGAACGGCCAGTCCCGGGAGCCCCCAGGAAGGTGGGGACAGTGTTACCAGTGCTGGCCTGAGCCCCTTTATCACGTGCCCTCCCCAGTAGCCTGAGGGGCCGCTCCATGGACAGAGGCACCGGAACCTGCGCCCTGGGCCAAAGGTGTCGGCGTTGGTGTTGCTCCTTGGGATCTGTTCCCTGAGCACTGTGCGCTGAGTCTACCTGTGGGTATATGCCGTTTCAGTCGTTCCTTTGTCAGGGCAGAGATGAAGCCCCCTGGGCAGGACCTGGGCCGGCCCCTCACCCCTGCGGCCATGTAAAGGCAGAGGACCCCACGTCCGAGCAGGAGCAGTGGGGCTAGGCCCAGAGCTGTGCAGCGAGACAGGCTTCAGGGACTGGACTGTGGAAGCGAGGGCAGCTCACGGGCAGTCCAGAGAGGGGCAGCTCACGGGCAGTCCAGAGAGGGGCAGCTCACAGGGGGTCCAGAGAGGGGCAGCTCACAGGGGGTCCAGAGAGGGGCAGCTCACGGGCGGTCCAGAGAGGGGCAGCTCACAGGGGGTCCAGAGAGGGGCAGCTCACAGGGGGTCCAGAGAGGGGCAGCTCACAGGGGGTCCAGAGAGGGGCAGCTCACGGGCGGTCCAGAGAGGGGCAGCTCACAGGGGGTCCAGAGAGGGGCAGCTCACAGGGGGTCCAGAGAAGGGGCAGCTCACGGGGGGTCCGGAGAGGGGCAGCTCACGGGCGGTCCAGAGAGGGGCAGCTCACAGGGGGTCCAGAGAGGGGCAGCTCACGGGCGGTCCAGAGAGGGGCAGCTCACAGGGGGTCCAGAGAGGGGCAGCTCACAGGGGGTCCAGAGAAGGGGCAGCTCAGGGGGTCCAGAGAGGGGCAGCTCACGGGCAGTCCGGAGAGGCTCCTAGTGGGAGGAGCAAGTGCTGGGGAAAGATCCGGGAGGAAGAGGAATGGGGCCAATCGCACCCCCACACCTGGGCCTCGGGTCCCGCAGTTCGGGTCCAGGAGGAAGTGACCGTCTGGTGGCTGGGGTCAGGAGGAAGTGACCGTCTGGTGGCTGGGGTCAGGAGGAAGTGACCGTCTGGTGGCTGGGGTCAGGAGGAAGCGACCGGCCCGTGGCTGGGGTCAGGAGGAAGTGACTGTCCTTGGCTGGGGCCAGGAGGAAGTGACCGTCTGGTGGCTGGGGTCAGGAGGAAGTGACCGTCTGGTGGCTGGGGTCAGGAGGAAGCGACCGGCCCGTGGCTGGGGTCAGGAGGAAGTGACTGTCCTTGGCTGGGGCCAGGAGGAAGTGACCCGCCCGTGTCTGGGTCAGGAGGAAGTAACCGTCCTGTGGCTGGGGTCAGGAGGAAGTGACCGTCCCGTGGCTGGGGTCAGGAGGAAGTGACCGTCCCGTGGCTGGGGTCCTTTCCCTTTCTCCGGTTCACCACGGAACGCCCCGTCCTTGGCTCTGCTCAGCTGCTGTGTCCCGGGAGACCAGACCGGGGATCCTGCTCATGAGGCGGGGGCATGGCCCCACCCTGGGTCTCCCTGGTGAGCCCAAGGCCCGTCCGCTTCCGTCTGATGGTGGACAATGGCCCTGGCGCGTCCCGACTCTGAGCCCCAAGTTCTTGTCAGTGGCTGAAAGGCCATGGGCGGAGCCGCCAGTCCTGAGTCTGGGGAGCCGCCACGGGGACCCCTGGCTCAGGGCTGCTGCAGGGGCGAGGCTAAGGCTGCCGTGCTCTCGGTGTAGCTGCAGCCTCGGCATCTGGGCGCCACACGGGGGCCACAGACACACTGTCCTTGGCCCGGCCTGGGGGTATCTGGGGCTGGCAGAGTCCCCTGAGGGGCCGAGCAGGCTCGGCATCAGCCAGAGGGCAGCTGCTGGCCACCCAACAGCTGTGCTGGGAGGCGGTTCTCTTCCGCGCTGGGCAGTGAACAGGGCAAGGCGCCACCCCCTCCTCCAGCCTCTGAGCCCCCGGTTGCACTGGGGGACCCCCAGTGTGGCCGGGCCCGGAGTGAGCTCAGGAAAATCAGCTGGATGTGAGGGTCTGACCCCGAGAAGGGGCTGATGCCCCGACCCTGCCCAGGCGGCGGCGGGAGGGGGAGGCGGCGGTGACGGGCAGGTGAGAGTCCCGTGAAGGGGCAGGGAGGGGGGCCCACAGCCCCAGAACACAGGTCATGGGGCCCGTGGGTCAGAGGTCACCCTCTCTCAAGGTCAGGCCCGATTTGCGGCAGAGGCCTAAGCTCCGGGATTTAAGAGCTTCTGCAGAGTTTAATTAAAGCTCCCGGTTACTTAGGAGACGTCCCTCGGCCGACATTGATCCCCCTTTGAACTGTGTCTGTGTGTGCGGCGCGGGTAGCGAGGGAGAGGGACTCTGCAGTGGGGGAGGGAGCCCCACTCTCGGCTCTGAAGTGGGGGCTGCCCGGCATTGGGGGCCAGTCCCGTTGTGGGGACCAGGTCTGCACTGAGGAGCCAGGAGGTATGGGGCACCAGGTCTGCGCCTCCTGGCAGGTGTGTGGTGCGGTGGAGCAGCTGAAGCAGGCGGGGGGTGGGGTCCCGCAGTTCGGGCCCTCAACGCTGCACCCCCAGGCCCACGCCGGGCTGTTCTGGTGGGAGCAGTTGGCATTGGTGCCCAGGCCTGCCCACACGCACCACCCCTGCCCTATCCCAGGCCCAGGCAAACCTCTTTGCCAAAGAAGAAAACGTTTCCGGCTCTGTGGGGCAGATTGTGGGAGGTCACGTCTTGTCCACGGAGGGACTGTGCTGGACCCAATGTTTTGTTTTGGGGTTTTTGGGAGTGTTTTGTTTTGTTTGGTTTGGTTTATCTTTTGGGATCACACCCATTGATGCTCAACAGTTACTCCTGGCTCTGCACTCAGGAATTACTGCTGGTAGCCGCAGTGCCCGGCTGCGTCGGCAGGTGGCAGTCAGGAGACAGGCTTGTCTACACCCAGGGCTCTGCCCCGTGGGCCCTGGATGGTTGATGGTCTGACATAGAGAAAGACTGGGCCCCCCTTGGGTGAACCCAGAGCCATGGCAGAGGCTGGCAAGCTACCTGTGGTGTATTCGATATGCCAAAACCGGTAACGATAATGGACTTCATTCCCAACGAATGGAGACGTTACTGGCAACCACTCGAGTAAATCAATGAACAATGGGAAGACAAGTGATACAAGTGAGCTTTCAGACGACCATATGGGATACCGGGATCAAACCCAGGTCAGCCGTGTGCAAGGCAAACGCCCTCCAGCTGTGCTGTCACTCTGACCAGGTGGTTTTTTTTTTGTTTGTTTGTTTGTTTGTTTTGCTTTTTGGGTCACACCCGCAATGCTCAGGGGCTACTCCTGGCTCTGCATTCAGGAATTACTCCTGGTGGTGCTCAGGGGACCATATGGGATGCCAGGGATCAAACCCAGGCTGGCACAGGCCGGCTGCGTGCAAGGCAAATGCCCTACCCGCTCGGCTATCGCTCCGGCCCCATGGTGTTTTTTGTTTTTGATTTAGGTTTTGCTTCTGTGTTTTGGGCTCCACCCAGTGATGCTCAGGCAGTGCTTGCGGAGCTGTACTCAGGGTTACTCCTGCGGTGCTGGGAACCGTGCGGGGTGTCGGGACAGAAACCAGTCTGCTGCGTGCAAGCAGCCCTCCCTATTGCTCTGTCCCTGGACCAAACGTAAAATGCCACAGACGCAGGCTCTGGGGTGCAGGACTCAGGCACTGGTGGGCTGGCCCCTCCTCGCGTCTGGGCACGCGCAGCAGAGCCCTTCAACTTCCAGAGTGGAGAGTGACTCCCGGGCGGTGCTCCGTCCCCTGGAGCCAACATCCCGGCTCCCAACTGAGCCCACACAGCGTCTGTCCCCACCCCTTTGCAGCCCCGCGGGGACCCACAGAGTGGCTGTTGGACCCACCCCCACCCCTAGATGCCTCCTCTGCTGGCTTCTAAACCCCCGTTTTCTGACTTGACTCGGAAATATCAAATATCGACTGTTCCCGCCGGCTCCGCCGCATTTTTAGTCTTTGTTCAGGCGGAGGCTGGCGGGGGCTCAGGTCACCTTCAGCCCCCGCAGCCCCGGAGGTCTCCTGGCCCCGTGAAGGGCAGGGAGGAGAGGCAGGGTCCACAGAAACCCATCAGTGGGGTCTTTCTTCTGGTTCCGGTGGTGCTGGAGCCCCTGCCGCTGAGAAGCTGCCCCCAGGCAGGGACACAGACGGGCAGGCCGGGCGTGGCGGTGCTTCTGCACTACGGGGTCAAAGGCAGGCGTGGTGGTCCCTGGTGCCCCCCAGGACGGAGCCCGCCCTGCCAAGCCTCCCCCTGCTCCGTTGCTCCCACGTCTGCATGTGGGGCTCCAGGCTCCCGGGCTGACTGCTGCAGGGGGCAGAGAAGAGCAAATATGCCGGCACCTCAAATGTGCCCGGCCCCTCGCTGCCACCTGCCCGCCATGCCAGTCACGCTGGACTTGCCACAGTGACGGGAGCGTCTCCCCTCCGCCAGGGCTGTGGGCAACAGTGACTGGGAGCGACTCACTCCCCAGGGCTTGCCCTGCTCGCCTCACCCAGCTTCATGGTTTCAACCACAAGCAGTCACCTCCTCCAGGAAGCTCTCCTGGATAGCGCTTTGGCCCTTGTTCTGTGGCATATGCATTTGCTGGGTCCGGCAGTGCTCACAGCAGTGCTCACGGAAGGTGAAGGACACACCGGTGGTGGCCTCTCTCCAGGGGGACGGCGAATCCCCGGGAGGGCTTCTGGGTCTCCCAGCCTGGCACCTGCGTGAATGCAGTTAACAAGCTGGGTGCCCCACCCAAGTGGCCATCACAGCGTGACTCAGGGAGAGCCCCAGGAGCCTGAGCCCTCCAGTGAGGCGGCCTGTCACCCCCTGGTGTGAGGAGACCTGTATCCCCCTGTTACCCCAGGATGTGAGGGTGTGAGACGACCTGTCACCCCGGGTGAGGCATTTGCTGCACCGTTTCAAGAGGTGAGAAAGTTCATGGCAAGCAGCACCCGGGAAGATGGGGGTGGGCTCAGAACCAGCCCCCAACTTCCCCTGGGACCGGAACATACAGCCCGGGAGCGGCCAGCACAGCCTGCTTCAGGGCAGAAGATCAATTTGTTTTTTATCTTTGTGGGTCCCACCCAGTGATGCTCAGGGGTTTCTCCTGGCTCTGCACTCAGGAATTACTCCTGGCGGTGCTCGGGGACCATATGGGATGCGGGGAATCAAACCCAGGTCAGCTATATGCAAGGCAAATGCCCTCCCCACTGGACTATTGCTCCAGCCCCCAAAAGTCTCTCTCTCTGTTTCTTTCTCTCTCTCCCTCCCTCTCTCCCTCCCTCCCTTCTTTTCTTCCTCCCTCCCTTCCTCCCTCCCTTCCTTCCTTTCTCTCTGGTTTTGGCCCACACGCAGTGGTGCTCAGGTTTCCTCCTGGCTCTGTGCTCAGGCTCACTCCTGGCAGGCCAACAAGACCCTATGGGATGCCAAGATTGAACTGGGGTCTGCGCAAGAACAGCAAATGCCCCACTGTGTGTCGCTCGGCCCTTCACCCTTGTTCTTCTTTCAAGGGTGTGTTTGGGCCCCTCTCGGCAGCACTCAGGGGCTCCCCCAGTTCTCAGGGCTTCACTGCGATGCTGATGCGGGCCCCAAGCGTGCCGGTGCCAGGCTGGTGCGCTCCAGCTCGGGCCCTGGGCTCGCTCCAGCCCTCACCCTCCTGACGAAGCTGGAAAATGACTCAGAGGCGGAACTTAGGGAATCAGAATGGATTTGCCGCTGTGCCGAAGGGAAGGTTGGACCACAGGACGAGAGGCCCAGGGCCCCACTCACGCTAAGTGACCAGAAGGCCCCAGCGCCCCCACACTCACGCTGAGTGACCAGAAGGCCCCGGCGCCCCCACACTCACGCTGAGTGACCAGAAGGCCCCGGCGCCCCCACACTCACGCTGAGTGACCAGAAGGCCCCAGTGCCCCACACTCACTCTGAGTGACCAGAAGGCCCCAGCGCCCCCACACTCACGCTGAGTGACCAGAAGGCCCCAGCGCCCGCACTCACGCTGAGTGACCAGAAGGCCCCGGCACCCCACACTCACGCTGAGTGACCAGAAGGCCCCAGCGCCCGCACTCACGCTGAGTGACCAGAAGGCCCGGCACCCCACACTCACGCTGAGTGACCAGAAGGCCCCAGTGCCCCACACTCACGCTGAGTGACCAGAAGACCCCAGCGCCCCACACTCACGCTTAGTGACCAGAAGGCCCCAGTGCCCCACACTCACGCTGAGTGACCAGAAGGCCCCAGTGCCCCACACTCACGCTGAGTGACCAGAAGGCCCCGGCACCCCACACTCACACTGAGTGACCAGAAGGCCCGCTCCCCACACTCACGCTGAGTGACCAGAAGGCCCCGGCGCCCTACACTCACGCTGAGTGACCAGAAGGCCCCAGTGCCCCACACTCACGCTGAGTGACCAGAAGGCCCCGGCACCACACACTCACACTGAGTGACCAGAAGGCCCGGCTCCCCACACTCACGCTGAGTGACCAGAAGGCCCCGGCGCCCTACACTCACGCTGAGTGACCAGAAGGCCCCGGCTCCCCACACTCACGCTGAGTGACCAGAAGGCCCCGGCGTCCTACACTCACGCTGAGTGACCAGAAGGCCCCAGCGCCCCCCACATTCACGCTGAGTGACCAGAAAGCCCCAGCGCCCCACATTCACACTGAAGTGACCAGAAGGCCCGGCTCCCCACACTCACGCTGAGTGACCCAGAAGGCCCCGGCGCCCCACACTCACGCTAAGTGACCAGAAGGCCCCGGCACCCCACACTCACGCTGAGTGACCAGAAGGCCCCAGCGCCCCCACATTCACGCTGAGTGACCAGAAGGCCCCCAGCGCCCCGCACTCACGCTGAGTGACCAGAAGGCCCTAGCGCCCGCACTCACGCTGAGTGACTAGCCCCACCCAGCAGCCCACCAGAGCGTCTGGACAGAGTCTCTGGCTCTTTAGTCGCTGTATCTTTTGGGGCAGGGAGGAGGCGGCGGCCTGGTGTTGTCTCCCGCGGGCCTGAAGACCCCAGGCGGGAGGTCAGGCGGCCAGCCTGGGCCGAGAGGCCCAAGGAAGCATTTGGCTTTGAGCCGGGGACGGGCAGGGGCCAGACAGCGTGGACTAGGGAGACCAAAATATCAGAACTGGGCCTGGGGGCCTGAAACCCGAGAAGGGGATTTTTAGATCAAAATTTTTAAAAAAAGAATCTGTACCAATAGAGAAAAGGTAAATTGAACTTAGCAGCTAAAAATACAAATAAGTTCAAGGAAGTTCTCATCAAATATTCAGGACCAGGCGGGGCCCAAGAACCTTCTAGTCTAATGGTTTTAAGCATTTTTGTTTAATTTTAGCATTGGATCTCTCTCTCTCTCCCCCCTCTCTCTTTCTCCTCCCCTCTCTCTGTCTCTGTCTCCCTCCCTCTCTGTCTCTCTCCCTCTCTCTCCTCTCTCTCCCCTCTTCTCTCCCCCTCTCCCTCTCTCTCCCCCTTTTTAAGTACAATATTACAATATGACTGTGTAGGTATAAGGACAGCCCGGGGGAGAGGGTCTACCCAAGGGGCCCCCAGCAGGGCAACTCCCCACTCCGACCACACCTGCCTGGTCTTCATGGTGCCTAGGGGCGTGGCCGGAGCACCCCAGCTCCAGTGCCCCACACTCACGCTGAGTGACCAGGAAGTGGGGTGAGGGCACGCAGCACAATACGCCTCCGGGTTGCCGCTGCCCAAGCATGACCCCAGCACTGAGGACAGCAGGAGTGACGCGCGTCTCCTCTGGCAGGTGGCCACAGAGGAGACCCACAGCTCTCTCTGTCCAGGGATCTGAGGCCAACTCCGGGGGTGTGGCATCAGGGAATGCCCTCTGGTTCCACCTGAACCCCCTGGCTGAGGAGGGGTGGGCTCAGTCTCCATGCCAGTGAGCAACGGCTGTGCCAGCCCTTACAGGCTGGGTCTGGAGCAGGGGCTCAGGCTCACCCCAAGAGGGACAGACCCTCAGTGTGGCCAAGAGAGTCCAGATGGCCACTGTCGTCGCCTCCGTGGTCCCTACCCTGTGCCCTGCAGGAGGGGCTGGTGTCCAGAGGCCCCAGCCAGCATGCTGGCCTGTGAAACCCTCCACAGCTCATGTTTAGGGCTAACGTATGAAAACAGGAACCCTCTTGAGCTTCTGCTGCTGGCCGCAGTGGTAGGGAGGGAGAAACCACCCACAGGAAGAAAACTGGAGCAATCTGGAGCGTGAGAGACTGAGAAGCCCAGTCATGGAGAGTTATTGGGCCAGTGAGGAAAGGGAAAATCCAAGTTGATCCTGAGACGGGCAGAAATGCAGGGCTGAGCTACCAGACCCTACGGACTCGGAGAAAGCAGCCTTCAGAGGAAAGGTCGGCGGACAGACCTGCGTCAGTACACACGATAAAGCCCAAAGAAACACCCTGAGTTCACGGCAGAGTAATGGGGACAAGAAGAGCAAACAAAGCCAAAAGTCAGGAGAAGGAAGAAGCTCATCCGATCAGAGCAGAAATAAATGAAATGGAAATCAGGACAGGCCGGGAAATGACGACACCCTCAAGGCCCGGGGCAGATCTCAGGCGGGGCCCAGTTTGACCCCCCACACACACCACCTGGTTCCCTGAGCATCAGCAGCTCAGAGCCAGGAGTGTTGCCCCTCAGCACCACCAGCTGTGCCCCTGCAGAGCAGAAAGAAAGAGGAGATGCTGCAGAAACAGGCCTGTGAGACTGCTCCAGACGGAGCAAACCCACTAATTAGCTTTGGAGAAACGGGGAACTTTGGAATCATCCCCTGGATAAGGACTGCTGAGAACAGGTGAAGGATCGAACACGATGACCTCAGTATCGGTCTGAAAGTGTAATGCCCAGGAGAGAGAGGAGCGGGGGAGGGGGGGAGAGAGAGACACAGAGAGGGAGAGAGGCAGAGGGAGAGGGACAGAGGGACAGAGACAGAGACGGAGAGAGATAGAGGAAGACAGAGACAGAGACAGTAGCCACCACAGAGACAAGTGGGGGGGTTGGGGAGTGGGCGGGAAACTGGGGCCATTGGTAGTGGGAAACGCACACTGCGGAGAGTGCTGGATCACTGTGTTTCTAAAGCCCAACATGAACAGCATGTGACTGTGTGTCTCATGGTGATTCAATAAAAAGGAAGGGGAGGGAGGGAAGCAGGGAGAGAGAGAGAGAGAGAGAGGAGAGGAGAGAGAGAGAGAGAGAGAGACTTTGAGACTTCCAACTTTCCATCCAAGTCTGAGGCAGGAAGAAGCAGCAGGGGACAGACGATGCCACGCATGAGACCCACAGTCCAGCGACTCGGGAGTGTCCAGCGGCGGATGGAGGCGACGCTGATGACACAGAAAGCCCAGCGATGTCTCTGGGCTCTCGATGCCCGGCAGCAAAGGAAGCCGAAGCTTCTTGTCATGAAAATAAGCCGCCAACATGGAGAGGACGGACAGAAGGAGCACTGGACACAGCGCATGGACACAGTCACTCTCTGTGGCTCTGGCTCACACAGCAACAGTGACCCAATGGAAGCTACACCAAAGGCCCCATAGCATATGGCAGACAGACGCCCGCGCATGGCAGACAGACGCCGCCCACGACAGACAGACGCCCGCGCATGGCAGACAGACGCCGCCCACGACAGACAGACACCCGCGCCACGACAGACAGACGCCCAAGACGCAGACAGACGCCACAAGACGGCAGACAGACGCCCGCCCACGACAGACAGACGCCCGCCCACGACAGACAGAGCGCGCACGCGCGCAGACAGACGCCTCGCGCATGGCAGACAGACGCCCGCCCACGACAGACAGACGCCCGCCCACGCCAGACAGACGCCCGCCCACGGCAGACAGACCCCGCCCACGGCAGACAGACGCCCGCCCACGGCAGACAGACCCCGCCCACACGGCAGACAGACGCCCGCCCACGGCAGACAGACCCCGCCCACGGCAGACAGACGCCCGCCCACGGCAGACAGACGCCCGCCCCACGACAGACAGACGCCCGCCCCCCGACAGACCCCGCCCACGACAGACAGACGCCCACCCACGGCAGACAGACCCCGCCCACGGAAGACAGACCCCGCCCACGGCAGACAGACCCCGCCCACGGCAGACAGACGCCCGCCCACCGACAGACAGACGCCCGCCCACGGCAGACCCCGCCCACGACAGACAGGCGCCCACCCATGTCAGACAGACGCCCGCCCACGGCAGACAGACCCCGCCCACGGCAGACAGACCCCGCCCACGGCAGACAGACCCGCCCACGGCAGACAGACGCCGCCCACGACAGACGCCACCCACGGCAGACAGACCCCGCCCACGGCAGACAGACCCCGCCCACGGCAGACAGACCCGCCCACGGCAGACAGACGCCCACCCACGGCAGACAGACCCCGCCCAGCAGACAGACCCGCCCACGGCAGACAGACCCCGCCCACGGCAGACAGACGCCCGCCCCACGACAGACAGACGCCCGCCCACGACAGACAGACACCCGCGCATGACAGTCAGACACTCACGACATACAAACACACACACACACACACACACACACACACACACAACAGGGAAGGCTCCTTGGATGGGCGCCATGGTCTCACAGGCTAGGCCAGGCCAGTGAGACCCCAGGGGAAGCCTCACACCATACACGGCCAGGACTGCGTAGTGTGGGGTCAGGGCGCCTGCTCACCTGGGGTCTGGGTCAGTCCTCTGGGCGGCCGGAGCAGCACCACCCTTCCGGGTGTCCAGCACTGGCTCCCGGGCCTGGCACTGTGCGGTCATCCGACCCACATGGCCAGCTGGATGCCCTCGCCACTGTCCGTGCTGCTGGCGGCCCTCGGTACACTGAGGCTTTGAGTTTCCCGGTGTGTGGAGGGGGAAACCGAGGCACAGAGGGCTTAATGGCTTCCCAAGCCAAGGAGAGGAAACACCAGGCACCAACGCACAGCCGAGAGGGGGCAAAGCCTCCGTCCAGGCCCTGCCGGCGCCTTCTGTGGGCCTGTGCTGCCCCCAGCGGCAGTGCGTGCACTCGGACACAGTGTTCAGAGGGGCCCTGCCCGGGGCACCCACCCTCCCCAGCCTCACCCTCCTCCTCCCTCTCTCTCACCCCCACCGCCGGTGCCCCCAGCCCACGTCCTCCTGGACACAGGAGGCAAAGAGTCTGCCTGGGTAGACACAGTGAACACGGCCCACACGGCCTTTCTGGACCCCAGCCGCGGGGGCGGGGGCCAGGGATGACCCGTATAGGCGGCCGTGGGGGCGTCTTGGACCCCGTGGAGGGGCCTTTATCCTGGAGGCGGTGTCTGTGTGCCTGTGTGTGAGTCTGTGTGTCTCTGTGTGTCTCTGTGTGTGAGTCTCTGTGTGTGTCTGAGTGTGTCTGAATGTGTCTGTGTGTGTCTGTGTGTCTGAGTGTGCCTGTGTGTGAGTCTCTGTGTGTGTGTCTGTATCTGAGTGTGTCTGTGTGTGAGTCTGTGTGAGTGTCTCTGTGGACTAAGTCACACCCAGAGTCTGTGTGTGACTGTGTATGTGTGAGTCTGTGTGTGTCTGAGTGTGCCCCTGTGTGTCTGTGTGTGTGTCTGTGTGTTTCTGAGTGTGTCTGTGTGTGAGTCTGTGTGAGTGTCTGAGTGTGTCTGTGTGTGTCTGAGTGTGTCTGTGTGACTGTGTATGTGTGAGTCTGTGTGTGTCTGAGTGTGCCTGTCTGAGTGTGTGTCTGTGTGTGTGAGTCTGTGTGTCTGTGTGTGTCTGCACACACGGCCGCCGTGGAGGTGGCATCCACGGGCGAGAGTAGGACAAAAGCTACATTGGCACACACCGTGGTGCGCCGTGCCCGTGCCCCTGCGTGGGGCCAGCGCCCAGTGGGCCCGAGATGGGCAGCCGTGCTCTGAGCCAACACTCTCATGCGCCCCGAGAAGCGACTCGCGGCTTCTGCTAAACCCCAGCAGGGGTGAAGACGTGGCCACTAGTCCTGGTGTCCTGGTGGCTACAGTCACTCCAACATGCATCCAAGAGGGGTCCAGCTGCCCAAGCCCCACCGGAGGGGGCAGAGCCCACCCAGGCCGCCCCTTGTCCCGCAGGTCCCAGGAAACAGCAGCAAACACGCTGTGAGCACTGGGCGCCCGCCTAGACGCCTGCAGAGGAGAGAAAGACCCAAGTGCCCGCTGTGACAAGTCAGGGCCAGGCTAGGCCGCGGCCAGTGAGGTGCCAGGGAACTCCTGGTTCAGTCCCCGGGAATGGGGTGGTCACTGTCCCCTGAAGGCTCCAGGCCAGGGTTTCCCAGAGGTCAGTGGTCCCTGCTCAGGGTCCAGCAGGGGGCCAGCCACCGGGGCCGGGTCTGGCTGGGCTTTTCTTGTGTGGACGGTGGCTGTGAGTCGTGCACACAGTGAGGGGTCACTGCCTGTGTGTGTCCAGCCTGTCCTGATGGAGGCTCGGCAGCGAACCCCTCAACCCAGCTTGGAGCCGCGAGACCAGGGTGGGGTGCAGGATGCCTTCAGGCGGCCTGTTTGGGGGTCTTTGGAGCGCAAGCAGTGAAGCTTAGGGGTGACTCCTGGCTGTACACTCAGGAATTACCCCGTACTGCTGCGGGGGACCACAGTGGGTGCTGGGGGGGACCACAGTGGGTGCTGGGGATCAAGCCCGGCTCAGCGGTGTGGCGAGGCACGTGTCCTGTCTCCTGCACTATTGCTCCGGCCCCTCTAATTATTTTTAAAATGTATTTATTATATTGTGTTTGGTTTGGGTAAAGGGCCACATCCACGGGAGAAGGAATCGGAGTTCGACCCCCATCGATGATCGAGAGTCAAGGACGCTGTCTCGTTTGCCAACGCGGCCGAAAATCAGATGGACTGGACATGTAATGGGACTTGGAGACGACCGCTGGACTAAAGCTGTGACCAACTGGATCCCACGGGACGTCAAAGATCACGTGGCCACCCACCTACAAGATGGTCAGACTTCTTCGCCAAGACCCTGAACAAACGGTTTGAGGCTCTTCATATTCCTGGAGCAAGCAGATGCCATTGGGCTACACTGGCACGTGATAGGATCCAATGGAAATGTTACTGGCTCCTGCTTGAGCAAATCGACGAATAACGGGATGTCAAGTGATCAAGTGATCCACGAGTGCTCAGGGTTTACTCTGAGCTCAGGGGTCATCAGTGGTGGGCTCCCGGAGACCCTACGGGGTGCCAGCTACGGAACCTGGCTGGCCACGGGCAAGGCGCTGCCCACCACTGCGCCCCCGCCAGCTGAAGGCCTTTAGTCGTTGTTCTCAAGGCCCCAAGGGCCCAGGTCGTCCGCCTTCAAAGCCTCACAAGGCTGCCTAGAGGTTTTCGGTCCTTTTCTTTGTGCTCACCCGATTTCTTACATATTTTTCCCACAAGGAGAGTGTTGTGGCTTTTTGTGATTTGGAAGGGCCAATAAGAGCTGTTTTAATTGGGGGGAGCTGTGAGCGCAGATTCTGCTTTGGGTTTGCAGAAAGGCACATTCAAATGAGGCTGAAGTCACATGGGCTGGGAGGCGGGGCCTGGGGCGGAGCTCATAGGCTCTGCCTCGCTGCCAATGCAAACGCAGCAGCCCTGTACGCCCGTCCTAGACAGGCCCCGCCCGATTGGGTGTCCCCCTCTGGGAGCTCTGGGACAGTTTATATTTATTTATTTATTTATTTATTTATTTATTTATTTGCTTTTTTGGGTCACACCGCGACGCTCAGGGGTTACTCCTGGCTCTGCACTCAGGAATTACTCCTGGCGGTGCTCGGGGACCATATGGGATGCCGGGGATCAAACCCTGGCGGCATGGGCCGGCCAGCTGCAAGGCAAACGCCCTACCCGCTGGGCTATCGCTCCGGCCCTCTGGGACAGTTTAAAGACTCAGCCGGGCTTTGGGGTCACGGGCTTTCAGCAGGAGCTGGGATGCCAGAGTCCTTCCAGGGCCAACAGGCCGCTTCTCAGAGCCGCTGGTCAGGACATATCTGAGCTTTCTTCCCTGCCAGGAAGCAGGCGGGCACAGTTTATATTTCACACCAGCAAAAGTGAGGAGAGAAAAGATATCAAGAAAACTCCGGGGGCCGTGGATCAAAGGGGCGAGTGACAGGCCCGGAGCCAAGCACAGTGGGGGAGGCCTTTGCCGTGTGCGCTGACCCAGTCGGTGCTGGTTCCTGGGCATCCCATATGGACCCCCGAGAACTCCCTGGAGCAGCGCCTGAGCATCGCGCCTGCACCTCGGGCATTAGGAAAATAAGGCTCAGCCGCCCCTGCTTCTCGTCCCACCTTGGTTTTGCGTTCAGGGGTCCGTCGGGGTCCGTCTCATTTCCGGATTCCAGTCGTGGAGCAGTGAGAGAAGCAAGATGAGAGTGTTCGAGGTGAGGGTCAGGACGGGGTGTCCGAGGGGAGGGTCAGGACGGGGGTGTCCAAGGTGAGGGTCAGGACGGGGGGGGTGTCCGAGGGGAGGGTCAGGACGGGGTGTCCGAGGGGAGGGTCAGGACGGGGGTGTCCGAGGGAGGGTCAGGAGGGGGGTGTCCGAGGGGAGGGTCAGGACGGGGCTGTCCGAGGGGAGGGTCAGGACGGGGCTGTCCGAGGGGAGGGTCAGGACAGGGAGTGTCTGAGGGGAGGGTCAGGACGGGGATGTCCGAGGGGAGGGTCAGGACGGGGGTGTCCGAGGGAGGGTCAGGATGGGGTGTCCGAGGGGAGGGTCAGGACGGGGTGTCCGAGGGGAGAGGTCAGGACGGGGTGTCCGAGGGGAGGGTCAGGACGGGGGTGTCCGAGGGGGGGGGGTCAGGACGGGGGTGTCCGAGGGAGGGTCAGAACGGGGTGTCCGAGGGGAGGGTCAGGACAGGAGGTGTCCGAGGGGAGGGTCAGGACGGGGGTGTCCGAGGGGAGGGTCAGGACGGGGAGTGTCCGCCATCCCCACCTTTCCAGAGAACACGTGGTCAGTCCACAGGCCTATTTCCTGACCCCCAAATGTCGCTGCAGCTAAGTTGTGCCCACAAGACTGCTCACAGGATGAGGCCTGTAAAGCCGAAAAATTCAGACTAATGTCAACAAAGCGTTGGAATTGGGTCAGTGAACTCTGGCTCACCGGCAGGCTCTGTGAATGCAGAAGCCACCAAGCCGTTCTCTCCAGGCAGGCAGGGAACCTACTTTTCGTATCCCTGAATACTTTAGGGATTTTTGCCGGGGAAGTGGGGCTGGCACACGGTGCTTAGGGCTTTCTCCCAACTCTGTGCTCGGGGACCAGTCCGGCGCTGCTCTGGGGTTCCATGAGGGATCCCGCGAATCAAGCCCATGTTGGCTGCCTGCAAGGCGGCGCCCTCCCACTCTTCTACGGCTCCAGCCCCTTTTGTGACTTTAAAAACTTTTTCTTTTTGGTTCACACCCAGCAATGATGCTCAGGGATTACTCCTGGCTCTGCACACAGGCATTACTCCTGGCTGTGCTTGGGGGACCATATGGGATGCCGGGGATCGAACCCTGGTCAGCCGTGTGCAAGGCAAACACCCTGCCTGTTGGACTATTGCTCTGGCCCCCTTAAAATTCTTTTCTATTTGGAGACAATTATAGATTGATTTTCAGTTGTAAGAAATAATAGAGATTACAGGTATCCTTACCAATGGTTGGAGCTCACTAAACTGGAGACCGGGAATGTATCAATGTCAATACCCCTAATGACCCGGTTGTTAGAGTTGATACATAGTAACTAATTATATGCACATTACACAGGATTGATATTTCAGGGTCTCTAGTGATAACAATGTGTCAAGGTCCTAGTGAAATAGTTCACTAGAGTTGATACATAGTATTAGTTATGGCTGGATTTTGTAGTATTGATATTTCAGTGTTTACAATGATCCAAGAAAAATACTGACACCCAGCTCTAAGGTCTGGAAAGTTCCTGCTGATTTGACTTCAAAGTTTGGATAGGGGCTGGAGCAATAGTACAGAGGGGGAGGGCATTTGTCTTGCACACAGCTGACCCGGGTTCCGATCCCCAGCGCCACATATGGCCCCCAAGCACCTCCAGGAGTAATTCCTGAGTGCAGAGCCAGGAGGGAACCCCTGAGCACCACCAGGGGTGCCCCTCCTCCCAGAGTCAGGAGTGACCCCCCAGCATTTCTGGGTGTGACCCTCCTCCCAAAACAATCTCAGGAAGGGAACAGAGATGCCGAACTGCATGATATGAACGAGTGTCAGGAAGATATGCACACGTGTGTTGATGCGTGAGTATCAGGAAGATACGCACGAGAAGCCGGAACAGCGAAGCTGCAGTATTCTCGGAAACCAGCAGGTGGCAGCATCCCCCAGCGACGTCAGCGTGGGACAGGCTGGAAGCAAGAGTGTACAGGGGCCGTGCGATGCGTCCGGGAAGGGCTTTTGTCCTTGCCTGAATGTCACAGAGTGACTGGCACAAACCAAGATGATGCAGCGGGCTACGCGGCTAGATCCAGTCGCCGTGGATCCGAGGGGTGACGACCGTCCAGCACAGCAGCACGCCAATCACACGGTTGCCCTTTGGATCACACCCAGCGGTGCTCAGGACCTCCTCAGGGATCGTTTCTGGCAGGGCTCGGGGATCACAGGGGATGCTGGGATCTAACCGGCCCGGCCGATCATTCCAGCCCGTCACACATCTACTTTTCTCCTTAAATCAGAAGGTTCTGGAGTGGCGGTGCTGTAGGTCGGTGCCTGTCTCTGCATGGGGCTGACTCCACGTTTGACCCTCCCAGTGTCAGCTGAGCAGAACGGCAGCAGGTTCAGTGAGCCAAAGGGCTTCCATGTTGCTGTGAAAAGTTACCAAGGGCTCGGCATCACCCCCCATTTGGCCTTGGGAAGGGCATCTGGGCCACAGGGAAACAGCAGCCCATCTGCGGTATCTATGGGAACCGCTCGGTGCGGGCAGGGCGAGCTAACACTGAGAACATCCCGAGACAGAGCAGAATAACTTGTCTGTGCAACTTGAGTTGTGTGTCTCAACTTATGTTTTTTTCTTTGAATTTGTTTGCAGGCTATGGCGCTAATAGTGTCTATATAATCTAAAGCTTCCCTTTACTCGGGGTCTTGCTTTGGCCTGCGTGCCTGAGAGCTTGACCCCAGCTCACTGGCTTAATAAACTCCACTTGCTTTTTGCATTCACCTGATCACTTGAATCCGTTATTCATTGATTTGCTCGAGCGGGCGCCAGTAACATTTCCATTGGACCCTATCACGTGCCAATGTAGCCCAATGGCATCTGGTTGATTCAGGAATATGAAGAGCCTCAAACCGTTCCTTCAGGGTCTTTACAAGGAAGTCTGACCATCTTGTAGGTGGGCAGCCACGTGATCTTTTGACATCCCGGGGATCCAGTCGGTAATGGCTCTCTAGTCCAGCAGGTCGCTCTCAAATCGCATTACATGTCCAGCCCATCCTGATTTTCGATGCCTTGGCAAACAAGACAGCGCCCTGATCTCTGGAATAGCGACGGAGGTCAGAACTCCAGATTCCTTCTCTCACTTGAGTGAGGCATGATATTCCAAGCATAGCTCTTTCGATTCCTCTCTGGGAGACCCGAATAGCATTCTCATCCTGCTTTCATAGGGCCCAGGTCTCTGAGGCGTATGTTAATGCAGGGAGAACGGTGGAGTCAAAGAGATATGCCCGGAGCGGAGGTTCTTTTGTCCTTTTAGCTATTTCTTCGATGCCCTTGAAGGCATTCCATGCCGCTCTCTTCTTCCTCCTGCGCAGCTCAGGTTTTAGGTCGTTCATCATGTTGATTTCTCGACCTACGT
>JAJIBD010026276.1:0-45689 GCA_021461705.1 Cryptotis parvus
CATAATCATCACTTGATCACTTGATCACTTGAATCCCGTTATTCATCGATTTGCTCGAGCAGGCGCCAGTAACATTTCCATTGGACCCTATCACGTGCCAGTGTAGCCCAATGGCATCTGGTTGATTCAGGAATATGAAGAGCCTCAAACCATTCCTTCAGGGTCTTAACAAGGAAGTCTGACCATCTTGTAGGTGGGCGGCCACGTGATCTTTTGACATCCCGTGGGATCCAGTCGGTAACGGCTCTAGTCCAGTGGTTGTCTCCAAATCGCATTACATGTCCAGCCCATCTGATTTTCGATGCCTTGGCAAGCGAGACAGCGCCCCTGATTCTGGAATAGCTACGGAGGTCAGAACTCCAGATTCCTTCTCTCACTTGAGTGAGACGTGATATTCCAAGCATAGCTCTTTTCGATGCCTCTCTGGGAGACCCGAATAGCATTCTCATCCTGCTTTCGTAGGGGCCCAGGTCTCTGAGGCGTATGTTAATGCAGGGAGAACGGTGGAGTCGAAGAGTTGTGCCCGGAGCCGGAGGTTCTTTGTCCTTTTAGCTATTTCTTCGATGCCTTTGAAGGCATTCCATGCCGCCTCTCTTCCTCCTGCGCAGCTCAGGTTTTAGGTCGTTCATCATGTTGATTTCTCGACCTAGGTACACATAACTGCTGCATTCAGAGATGTCTGTTCCATTGAGAGTGAATGGGGCCTCTGGAACTAGTTCATTTCTCATGAACATAGTTTTCTTCAGATTCAGCTGTAGAAACCTTTCCACATTCTCGGTCAAAGTCAGCCAGCATTTGTGCCGCTTGGCTAATGTTTGGTGTTATTAGAACGATGTCATCAGCGGCGGAGGTGGTGTAGTTGCCGACCATCTATCTTCACTCCCATTCCTTCCCATTCTAATTGTCTCATGATGTTCTCGAGGGTGGCACTGAATCTCTCAGATTGGTATAATACTCTAAAGATCTATAGCTTCAAAATTATCTGCTTTATGTATTCAAATATAATTCCTACTATCATTAATTAAATGCTCTTGTTTTATAGGGTTTGATTTTTGGTTCTGGACTTACTCCTGGCTCTCTGCTAAGGGATCACTCCTGGCAGATTCAGGGTGAGCCTGATCAAATTTCTAGGAAGCATCAATCAGATCTTTAGAATTTGATAACAGGATGTCATCTGGGCTTTGATCCCTGGTGCCAGGAATCAAACCCAGATCATGTGTGCAAGGCAAGCGCCTTAATCGCTGTACTATTGTTCTGGCCCTAAATGTCTTTGAATGCTTCATTTCTTGGAGTTGGTATTCAAATGAGGTTCACACGTTGCATTTTCTCATCAATTCACTCTTTTAATGTGTTAACAATTCACCCTCTTCTGTTTTCTTTTCCTTCCTCTCTCCCTCACTCATTCCTATACTAGGATGGGGTTAGGGTGTTCCACAACAGTTTTACTCTTGTGCTTGTGGTGTGTGACTTCCATATCCTTCCCTCTCACTTAATCTCCTAGGGGCCAGAGACTTGTACTGATATTTTTTTTTTTTTTTTTAACTTTTATTTATTTAATTTTTTTTTTTTTTTTGGTCACACCCGGCAATGCTCAGGGGTTACTTCTGGCTCTGCACTCAGGAATTACTCCTGGCGGTGCTCGGGGACCTATATGGGATGCCGGGATCGAACCCGGGCCGGCATGGACCGTCTGCGTGCAAGGCAAACGCCCTACCCGCTGGGCTATCGCCCGGCCCCAGTACTGATATTTTCTCACTCAGGTTCACTTTGTGTGGGGTAAAATAGACATTTTTCTGTAATGCCTGTTTTGTTTCTTTCATTATTTTTCCTTTATTTTTGCTTTTTTTGGATCACACTGAAATGCTCAGAGGTTAGTCCTGGCTCTGCACGCAGGAATTACTCCTGGCTGGTCTCGGGGACCATATGGGATGCTGGAGATCGAATTTGAGTTGGCTGCATGCAAAGCAAATGCCCTACCCACAGTGCTATCCTTTTTAACCCTTTTTTTTTTTCAATCTCTGTGAACTAAGTTGGTTCCAGTGGTGTTGGGCTGGTCCATCCGTTAGAGTTCCCCATCAGACTTTTAATATTTTACTACCAGGACTTTAAAGGTTTGATAGGTGCTTCCTAGAAATTTATTGATCAGACATTACAAAATGGTGAGATTTATAAGATTATTTCTTCTGTATTTATAATATTTATGTACTTGACAACTGATTCTTTTCTTTAAAAAGTGAACTTAGGGCCGGAGAGATAGCCCAGCGGGTAGGGGCGCTTGCCTTGCACACAGCCAACCTGGGGTTGATCCCCGGCATCCCATATGGTCCCCCCGAGCACTGCCAGGAGTAATTCCTGAGTGCAGAGCCAGGAATAACCCCTGAGCAGACCCAGGTGTGACCCAAAAAGCAAAAAAAAAAAAAAAAAAAAGTGAACTAGAGACAGTGATAACTCAAAGGACTAAGCATATGTATCACATGCTGGAATCTACTCTCCATCTTCAGCACCTTAGTTCCCTGAGTACTTCTGGGTCCCCAAATCAAATGAAATAAAATAATAAAAAGCATTCATTGGGGGCCGGAGCCATAGCACAGCGGGAGAGCGCTTGCCTTGCACGCAGCCAACCCAGGTTCAATCCCCGGCATCTCATATGGTCCCCTGAGTGCAGAGCCAGGAGTAACTCCTGAGCATTGTTGGGTGTGACCCAAAAAAGCGCATTCATTGGGGCTTGGAGATGAGATAGCTCAGGAGACTGGAATGCATGCAAGATTCCAGGTTTGATCCCTGGGCACTGCTGAGTATGGCCCTAGTGGTGCTGTTGAGTGTCGCTGGAAGTGACACCAGAACTGCTGGGGGTCCCCTCCCAGATAATATAAAACAGGAGCCTGCAAGCTATAGCACAAAGTATGGGGTGCATACTTTCATAGAGACCTGGTTTGATCTCCAGCACTTGTCTCCCGAGTAGGCTGAAAGCAACCTCCAGGCAGAGAGCAAAGGGTGGCCCCTGAGTGTCTCGCGGTGTGCTCCAACCTACTGAAATAATAAGAGTATATGTGCTGCCAAAGCGATCACTAAAATAGTAAGAGTAATACTTAATTTTTATTCCTTCTTCAGTCTTGTTTTTGTCCTGAAAATTGCTCCTAAATGAACAATATTTATTTATCAGTTATTTGAATAGTAGGTTACTACCACCCAACTTCCCATCTCCGGGAATAAGCATTATGTATGTACTCTTTTGCAGTATTTTTTTTTTTTGGGGTCACACCCAACGACGCTCAGGGTTTACTCCTGGCTCTGCACTCAGGAATTACTCCTGGCGGTGCTCGGGGGACCATATGGGATGCCGGGATCGAACCCAGGCCGGCATGGGCCGGCTGCGTGCAAGGCAAATGCCCTACCCGCTGGGCTATCGCCCCGGCCCCTCTTTGCAGTATTTTGAATTTGCATACTTTCGTGTATTATACTTAAGGCTGTAATGCCTAGATTGTCCCATCTTTATCTCCTGGGAGCCCTTTGCAGTTGACAGCTATTTGTCACATTTTAACCATCTTGCCCTGCAAATTCATTCTCTCTCAAAATAAAACTTAAAACCTACAATGAACCTTTACTCCAGTACCCTCATCCTGCTCTGGACCACCCAGAAGTGTTGGGACACGCAGCCCAAGCACCAAGTGTGGCTTTACTAACAAACAGCATCATAATGATGGATCCAGTTGTACACGCACACACACACAGACGTATCCCTTCTCTTCTCAGGAAGCAGTGTATATGCTGTGAGATAGGGAACAGTCACCTTAAAGAGCTATAAAATCTTGATTCCAATTTTGCTTGATTTTTTTTTTTTATTTGTTTCCTGTACGTGGACCCATCAGTGTGCTCAGGGGACCATGCAGTGCCAGGAACCAAACTAGGACTCCTGAGTGCCTCGCATGTGCTCCAGGTCTTTGAGCTATCCTTGCTCGTACCCGATCTGTAAGTGCTTTATCACACTCCATAGTATTGTGCAAAGAACTCTCAGGGGCAGTGTCGTTTCTGGTGGTGGGCAGGGGTTAGGCCACACCTGTCACTGCTGAGGGGTTGCTCCTACCTCTGTGCTCAGGAATTACTTCTGGCTGTGCTCAGAGACCAGATGGGATGCCGGAGACTGAACCTTGTGTGCAAGGCAAATACCTACTACTATATCTCTCTGACTCCTCAAGAGACAATGTGATTTTTTTTTTTGCACGACAGAGCCTGGCAAGCTACCCGTGTTGTATTTGACATGCCAAATACTAGTAACAATTATAGATCTCATTCCCATGACCTGATGGAATGGTTTGAGGCTCTTTATGTTCCTGGAGCGGGATGATGTCCTTGGACTATCTCGCATGTGACATGACGTATTGAGATGTTACTGGTGCCCGCTCGAGCAAATCGATGATATACGAGAAGACAGTGATACAATGATTTGTTCTTTTGGTCACACCGGGCGATGCTCAGGGGTTACTCCTGGCTCTACCCTCAGGAATTATTCCTGGAAATGATATTCAGGGGATTCTGGAGATTGAACCCTGGACCCGCTGTACTGTCTCTCCGGCCCCAATGTTTTTGGTTTCTAGAGTGGAAGACAAATTTTCTGACCCAGACTAAAATAAACAAACAAACTCTTGGAGCCTAAGATAGTTCCCAGCTGACTCATGTCATTTGACCAGATTTTTGAGAAGACAGATTTTCTAAATCTCAGAATAGCTAATTACATTTGCCTGAGGTAGCCAGGACTGACAAAAGTGTCCTTTTACAATTTGTATGATCAACATTGGTCTTTAAGATCCCACAATATGTTTCAGGTTCTTTTTACCTTACCCAAAATGATGCCAGTTTGACTAACACACAGAAATGTTCAAACACGCAGAAATTATTAACTTAAGTTTTCAGACCAGCTACTTCATCTAAACGATATTTGTGGATATGGTCTTTTTCTGCCATGTTACGACACAGGATATTTCCTTAGTTCTTTCATCTTGAGCAGATTTTAAATTTTCTTCTCTATAAATGACACCTAATTTTATTCAAAGATAGTCTTTCAAAAGATTCAGTGCTTAACAAAATGGTTACAATTTTTTTTTTCTTTTTGGGTCACACCTGGCAATGTTCAGGGGGTTACTCCTGGCTCTGCACTCAGGAATTACTCCTGGCGGTGCTCAGGGGACCATATGGGATGTTGGGAATTGAACCTTCGTTGGCCATGTGCAAGGCAAACGCCCTATCCACTGAAATATCGCTCCGACCCCCAAATGATTTATTTTTAAATGAAATAGTTATTTAAAGAAATATGCATAGAGAAATATGAGGGAACAGAAAGATATATGTTCAAGAGAGAACATGGACTTCTCCAGAGGAGAAAATACCCAAAAATGTTTTTTTTTTTAAATAATAGTCACAATGGGCCGGAGCGATAGCCCAGCAGGTAGGGCGCTTACCTTTGCACGCAGCCGGCCCGTGCCAGCCCAGGTTCCATCCCTGGCATCCCACATGGTCCCCTGAGCACCGCCGGGAGTGATTCCTAAATAAATAAATAAATACATAAATAAATAATAGTCACATTTACTCCCCGGCCGAGTCCAACATTGCTCCAAGGGTTCGCTCACACGTGTGGGGGAGGGACCACACTCGCCAGACTTGGCGGAGATTTGGGCTCCGCCCTTTCCTCCACCTCCATGCCAGCTTCCCTGGAAGAGAGACCCACCCCGCCAGACCCATAGCTTTGTGGCCAAGAGATATTCTTAGATAATACTGATTTAGGATAAGGGCCTTCCCAGGATCTTTCACATTTATACACTGTATACAGTTCTAGACAGGTTCTAACTGATACCCGTCATCCCATTAGCCTAGCGGGAAGCCAGAGCAACCCACACATCATGCGGTCAGTCATTCTCAACATTCAGACTCCATAGTTCCTCAGAGCTCCAGCCAAGAGAAAACATGATCTTTCCCCTATAAGTTTCATCAGTAAATGCTCGAGATGAGAGCCTTCTACTGAGAGTACACCACCTACACAGCAGAGCCTGGCAAGCTGCCCGTGTTTTATTTGTTATGCCAAAAACTAGTAACAATTATGGACCTCAGTTCCATGATCTGAAGAATGGTTTAAGGCTTTTCCTGTCCCTGGAGCAAGCAGATGCCGTTGAGCTACACTTGCTTGTGACAGGATGTATGGAGATGTTACTGGTGCCCGCTCGAGCAAATCGATAAACTACGGGTGTAGTAGTTACATACTCCCTGAATGTAATTATCCACAGTGAATGTTCACAGAAAACTTCTAAGGAGCTCCAACATCTGCATTTAGCTTATAAAAATGGCCAGAGATAACTTTTTTTTTTTTTTTTTTTTGCTTTTTTTGGTCACGCCCAACAATGCTCGGGTTACTCCTGGCTCTGCACTCAGGAATTACTCCTGGCAGTGCTGGGGGGGACCATATGGGATGCTGGGGATCGAACCTGGGTTGGCTGTGTGCAAGGCAAACACCCTCCCCGCTGTGCTATTGCTCTGGCCCCTGGGCAGAGATACTTTAGACATTTTCCTTGGATTGTTTTTGTTTGGTTTGATTCTTTTAATCTTTTTTTGGGTCACACCCAGTGATGCCCAGCACTTACTCCTGGCTCTTCACTCAGGAATTACTCCTGGCGGTGCTCAGGGAACCATATGGGATGCCAGGGATTGGATATGGTCGGCTGCGTGCAAGGCAAACGCCCTACCCGCTGTTTATCACTATTTGTCTGATTCCAGTTTGGAGGTCAAACATTCCATCCCTGAGCAATTCTGGGTGTGCCCCCCAAGAAACAGTACATATATCTCATAAATGTTTAGTTTGTTGTGTTTAAAACACACCACAGAGACTATATAACTGATACCCAGACGGCCCCATCGAACTCATGTCCCTCTCAAAGAAAGCAGCTCTCATGATTACTAGCACCGTGGACTGGTTGAGTGGATTTCTCATATAGATGGAATTTGCATAGTGGTTTTTTTTTCCTCCGATTTTATTTTATTTTATTATTTTTCCCCCCAAATATTGTTACACCATTTTAGACATACAATTGAAAGATGCTCATGTAGAGTTTTGGTTCTACAGTGTTCCAACACCCATCCCTCCACCCAAACCCATCTCCCATCACCAATGTCCCCACCTCCCTCCCCCCTCCCACACCTCAACTACTTGGCGGGTTCTATATGTCATTTCTCTCCTCTTTTATCTCTCCCTCCCGCCAAACTTTCCTGCTCTTCTTGGAATTCAATGCATTAAAAGACATTACTGTTTCCACTATTTTAATGGACTGCGCTGCCGCTTGCGGCCGCGCTGCATGCTGGGCTCAAACCGGTTTTGCTCTGTTGATCTGGTCGTGAGGCAGTTTCCCAGCGTCCGGACAGCAAAAATGGTGGCTAGTGTGATGGGCGAAGTCTCATCCGGCTGCTTCCGGGACCCCCAGAGGTGACGGGCCAACACCCAAAAACCCATCTGCCCTCCTGGGGGTCCCTCTTCAGCTGGACCCGGGCGAGCCGAGCTCCAGCCTCCCCAGCCGCTTCATGTTATGGCCGATGGCCCCGGGCAGCCCCCTGGGCGGGGCCACCAGGCTCGACAAAATGGAGAGGGGAATGGCTGAACCCTGACTCCATCTGACAAATTCCCAGTGATTCCCGCTTCTGGGAGCCACCTACCTGGGCTCGAACCGGTTTTGCTCTGTTGATCTGGTCGTGAGGCAGTTTCCCGGCGTCCGGACAGCGAAAAAATTGCATAGTGGTTTTTATGTCCACTTAATAATTATAAAATGTCCACAATGGGAGTGTTTATGAAGTTATTCCTTTCTTTTTGTTCAGTATGCGCCATTCTGAAGCTCTACCATAATTTATCAGTCTAGTCCTTTGTTAATGAGTGTCTGATTTGTTTCTAGGGTTTAAAAAATACGATTGTGTAATATACATACATACATATTGAAGGATGGGTGGGCTACACCCTGCATTTCTCAGGACTGACTCCTAGCTGTGGGCTCGGGGATGACTTCTTTGGGGGGGTCGGAGGACCATATGAAGTGCCAAGGATTGAACCTGGTTCAGCTATATACTATATACTATTGTCTCTCCTCTTATAAAGTGGATTTGTTGTATCTCGTGTATTTGTTCTGCCAAACAGAAAGACAAAGGCAGCGTCTGTAGCAGGTGTTTCTGGGGTATCGCTGGCATATGAAAGCCGGAGATAACCACATCATCTTTACCCCTAGGTTTTGCTGGTCTTGGGCTTTGCTCTGCATTGCATCTTATATTTAGTTGTGATTTCATGAAGTGGTTCCTAAAATAAAGCCTGTTCACTGCTGGGATGTCTGCTTTGGGGAAGCCTTTGTGTCTGTATGAAATACAGAGAGAAAGGGACACACTGCTTTAAAATGTCTTTATGTTTTCTAGTTAATAGTAAAATTTTAGGGGCCAAAGTGACAGTATAATACAAAGGTGGTTTGCCTTGCATATGGTCCACCAGGGTTTAATCCCTGCTCTCCTGTATAGGCGCCAATGCCAGGAGTGACTCCTGAGCAGAACCAGGAACAATCCCTGAGCATCACTTACCCCTTACTACTGGGAATCCTTGTATCTATCTACGAATCAGGACTTCCAAGCCAGGCCTTGGCACACAATTAACACACCTGTCAATAACTTGAGTTAAAAGGAAATGACAAAGACTTGATGTGATGAAATCTAAACTTCGCCCCTGCCCCAGGTGTATATAGTAATACTATATACAAAATACTTGAGTATTTTGTCTCATGGCTCTATTTTTTTTTCCGGGTCACACCCAGCGATGCTCAGGGGTTACTCCTGGCTCTGCACTCAGGAATTACTCCTGGCAGTGCTGGGGGACCATATGGGATGCCGGGGATCAAACCAAGGCAAACACCCTACCTGCTGGGCTATCACTCCGCCCCACATGGCTCTTTTGTGAGCTGCCTGCGTTAGAAAGCCCTTGTGCATTTGACTGGGTGTGAAAAGCAAAGGAACATACTGCTTTCACACATTGATTTTGGTGTATCCCAGGTGGCTTACACTAAAATGTGGTTTAATTAACACAAGCAGCACTGCCATCAACATGTTAAATATCCTTTTTTTTTTTCCTTTTTTGGGTCACACCCGGCAATGCTCAGGGATTTCTCCTGGTTCTGCACTCAGGAATCACTTCTGGCGGTGCTCGGGGGACCATATGGGATGCCGGAGATCGAACCCGGGCCGGCATTGGCTGGCTGCGTGCAAGGCAAACGCCCTACCCGCTGGGCTATCGCTCCGTTCCCCATGTTAAATATCTTTATGGTTTTTATTTCATTATAGTATAAGGATGTTTAGAAATGCCCAAGTATTCCAGAATAGTCATTGAGCTAACTAGATGAGAACTCAGACATGGTAGAGATATTTTAATGATAAAACTAGAAAATTTTCTCAGCACCTCCTGGAGTGAGCCCTGAACACTGTCAGTTGTAGCCCAAAAAGCGTGTTAGTAAAATATAGATTCCTTAAGGAGAATTCACAAAGGTTTTCGGCATTTGACTTAACAGTGTTACATGCCCTCCCCTCTCCCCATGGGAAGTAGTCATTAGGAAGGGGTGAGACCCAGGTATCATTTCCCGGTTCGGTCCCTGGATTCAGCCCTCTTCTCAATAGGAAAAGGATCCCTCATCATCTGAGCCAAGGTTTTATTATCTGTGGTGCCTTTGGTCCTGCTTGCACCATGAAATAACAAAACTGCCATGCTCTTTCCGGAGTAGTAGGTCACCCTGACAAAGAGAACAGTGAGGGCCCAGTCTTCAGCAAAGAGCATCTGTCACGGCTCCCCGGAAGCTGCTGCAGGAGGGGCACGCTCTGAGGAGCCTGGGCTTCCCCTCTCTTGGCCCTGCTCCTGTGGCTTCCATTCTCTGGACGACCCAGCAAGGGAATCACTTGAGATATTTTAGGAATGGAAGGATGAAATGTGCTCAGCATTGGAAATTCACAGGTTTCCTTTCCTAGGTGATGATCTTTTCCCAAAGGATAAAAATAAAATCCTTATGTGGTATTCCATTAGGCATGATGGGTGTAACACTTTAGTAAAAGATCTAATGAACCTGAGAGCTTGTGAGGGATTTTTTCCACTAGGCTAAAACTAATTTTAGCAAACCTTTCCGTTTTTCAGGCTTCAGATGCCTGCTGTTTAAAAAAAAAAAAAAAGGAGCTTGTATATAGGTCATACTCCCACCAGTTTGTGTTTTGTTGCTGTTTTGAACTCTCCCTGCCCCCCTGTGTCCCCCTCACCCCTTCCACTTGTCATTCTCTTCCCCCCATATTCACTCCATCTTTTTTTTGGGAAGGAGCAATCTAGATTCTTCCACCTACCCCCATGGGGAGCTCTCCAGCAGTATTCAGAAACTCTAGCTCAGTGTTCAAGGCTCACTCCCAGTGGTGCTCAGTGGATGGTGGATGGTGAAGAGTCAGGGATAAACGTGGGCTGGCGGAAGCAGCCGGATGAGACTCACCCACCACATTAGCAGCCATTTTCGCTGTCTGGATGCTGACCATAAGGCCTCTAAAGTCGCTGTTGCCCATGCAGTCCATCAAACTAGTGGAAACAGTTATGTCCTTTAATGTACTGCATTCTATGATGTGTAGGAAAGGTAGGCGGGAAGGAGAGATAGAGAGGAGAGAAAAGACATACAGAACCCGCCAAGTAGTTGGAGGTGTGGGAGGGGGGAGGTGGGGACATTGGTGATGGGAGATGGGTTCAGGTGGAGGGATGGGTGTTGGAACACTGTAGAATCAAAACTCGAGCATGAGCATATTGGCAATTGTATGTCTAAAAATGGTGTAATAAAATTTTTTTTTAAAACCCTGGGAAAAAAAATCGTGGGCAGGGCTGGAGCAATAGTCCATCAGGTAGGGTGTTTGCCAACCTGGGTTCGATCCCCAGCATCCCACATGGTCCCCTGAGTACCACCGGGAGTAATTTCTGAGTTCAGAGTCAGGAGTAACCCCTGAGCATAGCCAGATGTGACCCAAAAAGAAAAAAACACACCCTGGGCGTCTGCATATTTTTTTTGAATGGGAAAACATACAAACCCACCTTTTACTTTGTTAATATGGTCTATAAAGAATTGATGAAACAATACCATCAGATATTGTCCATTTAAATTTTTCTCTAATCTGACTTAAGTGATAAATTCTAAATATCTGCAGGGCTAGCCACAATGTGTAAAAAGAAGAGGGAGAGAGATGCAGAGACAGAGAGAGAAAGAGGAAACGGGGCTACCTTCTATTGAGGCAGCCTGGGGGTGGGCGGGAGGAGGTGGGGTACATTGGTGGTGGAAATGGGGCACTGGTGGAGGGATGGGTGCTGGAATACTGTATTACCAAGAACCAATTATGAACACCTTTGTAATTGTATGTCTCACGGTGGTATAATAAAAAAATTTTTTAAAAAATAAAATTTTCTCTAATCTTTTTTCTTTTGTTTGCTTTTTTTGGGTCACACCCTGCGATGCTCAGGGGTTACTCTTGGCTCTGCACTCAGGAATTACTCCTGACAGTGCTCAGGGGACCATGTGGGATGCCAGGAATTGAACCCGGTTGGCCATGTGCAAGGCAATTGCCTTACCCGCTGTGCTATTGCTCCAGCCCCCAAAATTTCTCTAGTCATAATGAAAAGTTTTAATTGTAAAGATGGTGATCACTCACATAGGTGAACAGAGTTATACTGAAATTCCACAAAATTGAAAATAAATACTTTGACAAAATTTTTTTTTGTTTGTTTTTGGGTCACACCCGGCGATGCTCAGGGTTAATCCTGGCTCTGCACTCAGGAATTACTCCTGGCTGTGCTCGGGGACCATATGGAATGCCAGGGATCGAACCCGGGCCGGCTTGGGCTGGCCACGTGCAAGGTAAACGCCCTACCCGCTGGGCTATCTCTCCGCCCCCTTGACAAAATATTTTTAAGACTAGTTTTCAGGGCCGGAGAGAGAGTACACACAGCAGACAGTGCACTTGTCCGCATGTGGCCTGACCTCGCTTGGTCCTCAGCACCCATAGCCTCTCCCAAGCACCTCCAAGAGTGCTTGGGAGAAGCCCAGAACACTCGGGTGTAGCCCAAAAAGCAAACAAAACCCCCAAACTTCAGGAACCGTACATAATTCCTTTTCTGCAGGTATATGAGTTTTCCATATTAATACTATAAATGAGGGACTGGAGCAATAGTCCAGCGGGTAGGGCATTTGCCTTGCATGCATCTGGACCTGGGTTTGATCCTCAGCATCCCATGTGGTCCCCCAAGCACCGCCAGGAGTAATTCCTGAGTGAAGGAAGAGCTAGGAGTAACCCCTGAGTATTGCCAGGTGTGACCCAAAAAGGAAAAAAAAAGGGGCCGGAGCGATAGCCCAGCGGGTAGGGCGTTAGCCTTGCACGCAGCCGGCCCATGCCGCCCGGGTTCGATTCCCGGCATCCCATATGGTCCCCGAGCACCGCCAGGAGTGATTCCTGAGTGCAGAGCCAGGAGAAACCCCTGAGCATTGCCGGGTGTGACCCAAAAAGCAAAAAAAAAAAAAAAAAAAAAAGGAAAAAAGAAATTATTGATTTGTTGTACAGGATAGACTTTGTGTGTATATTCTTTGTTATTGGTTGCCGTCTACTTCTTTTTTTTGTTTGTTTGTTTTTGAGTCACACCCGGCAACACTCAAGGGTTACTCCTGGCTCTGCACTCAGGAATCACTCCTGGCGGTGCTCAGGGGACCGTATGGGATGTCGGGGGGATTGAACTCAGGCCGGAGCAGGCCGCCACGTGCAAGGCAAAATGCCCTACCTGCTGGGCTATCACCCGGCCCCGCCTTCTACTTCTATTTCCACATCTACATCCCATTAAATGAGGTGTGCTACTCAGTATATCAGTATTGTAGAGTTTTAGACATCACATGGCTGTATGTTACAGAAATTTAAAGAAAAGGGAGATGGGGGTAGGGAGCCAATTCCCAACTCCATGGGAGCCTGGAGGTTTTAGTCTCAAAGCCTGCACACCTGAGTTTTTCAGCGAATTGATTTCTGGCTGGAGCTCATCTGAGCAGTGGAGTGTGAAGGTTTTCGGCTGCTGGGGCTCTGTTGGGATGGGCCAGACCCAGAACCATCCCCTTCCTGGCTGCTGGGCCAGAGGCTGCTTTTTGGGTCACCACCGGCGACACTGGGGTTACTCCTGGCAGTGCTCTGGGAATCCTATAGGTAAAAGCAAGTGCTGGTAAAAGCCCTGTGGGCTGTGTTTAGCATTGTTTGGGGAGGGGTGTTGTTTATAGCTTTGGGCTAACCAGATGATTGTTTCCTTTTAGGAATGCTTCTTTATGTACTTGTTTTCTCAGAACTGCCAGCCTTTAACAGGGTTATTCACAGACATGTCTGTTGTCTGTTTCCACCCATAAATTGAAAATCAGATGATGATAAATGTGGCTATTGTTGGTATTTTAGGTTCTTTGAAAGTCTGTATTTTTATTTAGCTGACTCGAACATTAAATTGATCCTTTTCTTCCTACTACACTTAGTACTTTTATTCTCCTCCACAGGTCAGCTACCAGGCCCAGGTTCCATGATGCCTGGGCAGCCCATACCTGGCCGCATGATTCCCACTGTTGCAGCCAACATCCACCCTGCTGGGAGTGGCCCTGCCCCTCCTGGTATGCCTCCAATACCAGGAAACATTTTAGGACCCGGGTACCACTTACGGCACCTAACGGCATGTGTAAGTAGCATGATTGGGGGCTGCATAACGCAGTGTCTCATGGGAGGGCTGTAGAGAAGGGAAGGTGGCTTTCTTCTCTCTGTGGCTTGTTTGGCCTGTGGTACTGGCTGATTTTGATCAATCTCTGGCATCCACAGCAGGAGGTGCCCAACAGCCAGTTTAAGTGCCAGAAGCTTCTTGGGTGTTCTTGATACCAAAGACTAGGAACTAAGTACCAAAAGATGTTTCTCTCCCACTTCGTTATTCCTCTCTAGTTTGATTCTTACAGACATTCAGAGCTACTGGGCATTGGATACAAGATTCAAAAAGTGGTATGGAGGAGACGGATTATGAGGTTGGAAATGGGCCACAGAGATAGAATAGGAGTTTAAATGCATAGACCTGACCCCAGTTTCATCCGCAGTACTTCTGCATGTGGCACCATATATGGTTTCCTGAGCACCACTGGGTGTCTCCCCAAAGCATTGACAATTGAATGTATGAATAGTGACTGCTTAGATCCTGGAAAGAAGCAGACCGAGCCAGCAGGCTGTTGAGAAAGCACAGGTGCTGCTGGGCTCTGTCAGATGTATGTAAAGCCCGATCCTGTCTCCTGTAGAGCTACCCACATTCTGTTTCAACGCTGGACTCCAAGAGGTCATTTCAGAGACTGTTTCTTTTGTTTGTTTTTGTTTTTTTTTGCTTTTTGGGTCACACCGGCAATGCTCAGGGGTTACTCCTGGCTCTGCACTCAGAAATTACTCCCGGGCCGGAGTGTAGTCCAGTGGGTAGGGTGTTTGCCTTGTATGCAGCTGACCCGGTTTTGATCTGCGGCATCCCATATGGTCACCCGAGCACCACCAGGAGTAATTCCTGACTGCAGAGCCAGGAGTAATCCCTGAACATAGCTGGGTGTGACCCAAAAAGCAAAAAAAAAAAAAAAAAAAAAACAGTTACTCCTGGCATTGCTCAGGGGGACCATATGGGATGGCAGTGATCGAATCTAGTTTGGCTGCTTGCAAAGCAAACTCCCCTTCCCGCTGTGTCATAGCTCCAGCCCCGAGACTGTTTCTTGCTCCTATAGACCTTGAGGGCAGTGAAAGCAGTCACCAAATCACCAATTATGACCGGGTCCCTTAGCTGTTGCTTTGCACAAAGAAGAACTGCGACATACAAATTCCTGGCTTCTAGGGGCTTCAGTTGAGAAAGCAGAACAATGGAAAATTGAATAATAGTTCAGAATTTACCAAAAAAATGATGTGAAAATAGGGAAGTTCTTTGGGTGCACTGTATTACTCTTGGAGATGTTCCTGCACCTCCTCGGCAGACTTCGTGAACAAGGACAATTAATTGTTTCTCTTTGTTCTGAGAAGTAGAACATAGTCAGTTCGCCAAAAAGGACAGTCACTTGGCTGGATATACAAAACAATTGTGAGGGGGCTAAAGACCTCCCAAGTCAGGGCTAAATACTATAGTATATTAGGTTAATTTTTTTGTTGTTGTTCTGTTTCGCTTTTGTTTTGGGGTCTCATCCAGTCATGCTTCAGGTGTTATTCCTAGCTCTGCACTCATTAACTACTGCTAGAAGAGCTAGGGAGAGTGGGGTGGTGTATGAGATGCCAGGAATCAAACCCTGGTCAACCATTGCAAGGCAAATGCCCTACCTACTGTACTGTCAATCCAGCTCCAGGTTCTTTTTTTTTTTTTTTAAAGAGACTGCTGGCCTTGCCCTCTTACAGGAAACATACAGGTGTAGTGGCCTGTCAGTTGAGTTTGTGCTCCTTTGTTACAGAGTAACATTGTGGGTCTTTATGCTCTCACATCGCTCTGCTCATGCCTCTGCTCACCTAAGCTACAGATTGCTGCATCTATACTGTGGGTCCTCAAGCGGATGTGAAACGCTTCTGTATGCTCACACATGCACTTGCGCATGCTCCCTGTCATAGACCAGCATTTCAGGGGCTCGGGAATGGTCATGTTTATAATATAGCAGGGTAGGGCTGATTGCCATGCGCGCGTGGCCAACCCAGGTTCGATCCTCTGCACCCCATATGGTCTCCTGAGCACCCCCAGGAGTGATTCCTAAGTGAAGATCCAAGAGTAACCCCTGAGCATAGCCTAAAAACAAAACAAGAGAAAAAAAAACTTTGAGGGCTGGAGCTATAGTACAGAAATAAGGTGTTAGCCTTGCACGTGAATGACCCAGGTTCGATCCCCACATCCCATGTGGTTCCCTGAGCACCACCAGGTGTAATTCCTGAGGGCAGAGCCAAGAGTAACCCCTGAGCATCACTGGGTGTGACCGCCCCTTTCCCCCTTAAAAAAAAAAAAAAAAGACAACAGCTTCGAAAAACTTTGGGTGTTCAATGGAAATCTCCCAGGAGGAAGTTTGGGTAATTGACTGGTAAACACGGCTGTGCAGTCATTTATTTTGTATGTTTTCATTGCTGCCAAAATCTAAAGTTTGTTTTGCACATGGGGTAAATGATCTCTAGGGTTTATTTATACAATAAAGGATCTTAAGTTGAAATAGAAAGAGTCCCAGACACTCCTACTAATTGTTCCCTTTAGCACCTGACCTTGTCGGACAGCAGGGAGTTGGGGGACAGACCAGGAATGTCAGCAGCTGCCCCGGATGACACTCTCTGGCCCTGATGAATACAATTCCTCAGCCAGTGTTCAGTGAAAATCCGTTGTGCCCAACAGGCTGGGCACTGTGAGAGAAAGAAAAGAAGACACAGAACTTGCCAAGGAAGGAGGTTATCTTTTAATTTGAGAACAAGATTAGCAGAGAGCCATTAAAACACAATGAAACCAGAGTGTAATTAAGTTCTGTAAAGGACTGGAGACATTCTGGGAAGGGTGAACCTTGAAGTAGGCACCTCCGTCTTCCCCAGCCCCTTGGATGTGGGGAGTAGCATGAGCCATGTCTCCCAGGCTGCGCTGCTTGTCTGTTCTCAGCTCTGATGGCTCCTTTTGGTGTGTTTGCAGACCCCCTCCGCCGCAGCAGCAGCAGCAGCCACTGCCACCACCACCTGCAGACGGGGTCCCGCCGCCTCCTGCTCCAGGCCCACCAGCCTCTGCCGCTCCCTAGCCTGGAAGATTCGAGGACCGTCCACGCCGAGTGCCACCAGCTGGAGTGGGGGAATGACATGACTTGTGTTCCTCAACTTCTTGGGTTTCTTTCAGGATTTTCCTTCTTGCAGCCCCAAGTATCCCAAATCTCCCCAGTTCTTCTTGCCACCCCTCTTCATGCTCTGACACCTCTTGTGTTAGGTTTTCAGCTGACCCTGAAGGGGAAGCCTGTGGTGACAGTGCATCCTGATCATCCCAAACACGACCCAGGTCTCCCTGACCTAGTATGGGGCCACGCTGACAATGTATCTGCAGGTTCTGTCAACAGTAGTCTTGAGTCTTCAGTTTTGCTTGCCTGCAGTTTTTGCTTTGTCATTTATGCTTCTGTGAGAAATACTTTATAATCTTTTTTTTCTTTTGTCATTGCTTTAACAGAGAGCATCTTATGTTAATAGGAACCAAAAAACGGTGATGGGCAAAAGGGGAGCCAGAGGAGACAAACCTTAAGGCATTATAAGTGACCTTATTTCTGCTTATCTGAGCGAAGAATGGTGCTGATGGTGAAGTTTCCTGAGACTTGCCACACCTAAATGCATCAGAATTAAGAGATGGGAGTGGGAGGGTGGGGAAGAGACCCCATTGACTGTATCCCACTTGAGGACGGGGGCCTCCCACTGCCTGGCAGAATAGGCCCCTTTGTAGATGTGGGGGGGGAGAGCACAAGCGTAGGACAGATGCACCCCTTCCCTGGACTCGCTGGTTCTGGGTTTCTATGCAGATAGTTTGTTGGATTGGGTGAGCGTTTGGTGTTTCTGCAGCAGTGTAAGTTTTGGGGGCTGGAACTTGGGGCAGTATTCCTTAGTTTGCTAGACGAGCCAGGAACCTTCTAGGAGTCTGGGGCAATAGCTACCCCAAGTTAATCTTGCCTGCTATTCACTGCTTTATATGCATTCTTTTTCTCTCTTTAAAAAAAAAACCTTAAAAAAAAAAAAAAAAAAGTAGCTAGTGCTAAACTAAGCATTTTAGCTCATGGAACTTGGTTAGGATGGCTGGGGCTTCATAGCCCCAAACTACCTCTTGCAGTAGTCAGGGTGAGCGGAATTTGAGTGAAGCGGTACTTTAGCTTTGGGTTGGGATTGGAGAAGTGGGGCAGGACCAGCAGCCTCTTGACCCTACTCCTTTTCCTGAGATCGCACATTCCATCTGTCACAGGGTTGCCACAGTGTTGGGGATTCCGAGGGGGTGCTCAGGCTGGGAGAGGGGAATGCTGTTGCAGAGGAAGAGCCACAAAAATGCCTTCATTTGAGCCCATTTCTAGCCCTGCTGATAAATGACTTGGTTGTACTTGTTTGTTTCCTCTCCTTGTCCTTCCCCACCTCTATCTTTCCATAGGTGGGTAAAGGGCAGGTTTTGGTAGAACTCAATCTTCAAAGCACCTCTTCATATTCTTAAGTGGCAGTTGAATTATTTAGAATGCAAGGTGGAACATCGTTTGGATCTCGTCTATGTACTAAAAACTCTAAAGCTTTACATACAAGAGGTTGTAGGGAGGTGTTTTTCAAACACCTTACAGCTTTTTTTTTCTCAATATCAGAAAGCAAAAAATAATAATTAAACCACAGTTCAGATTTGCCTTTCAAATCCTCAGGTGTTGCCTCTAATCAGGTGACCCTGGTCACACGGAGCTCTGGTACTGAGGAGACCTTGCTCTTGTTAGTGTATTTATTTCTGGACTTGGAGTGGAGATGAGCCTGTTCCTTCCTGCTGGAGCTTAAGTCCAGGGTCCACCCCCCCACCTCCAGACAGACCCCAGTGCCTTTGACAGTGGCTAGGGTTTTCCCTATTTCCTATCAGTCTTTCCCAAAGGAAACGCATTCCAAATACTTTTTCCACTGGGGTCTTAGAAGAAAAATGGAATTCTGGTTCATACTGTGGTCCCTGGTAACCTCAGGTTTTATTGTGATCACTTTGAAATTTAAAAGATCCAGGTGGAAATATTTTTACTATGCTGGTAATTACAGAGCACCTGAATTCTTAACATTGTTGTATTTCACTGTAAGTGCTGACTTTTTCTTTTCATGTCTTTAATCTGGTTTCCCTTCATTCATGTAATACAGCCACCCAATTTTGTGACGGGGTAGGTGGGTGGGCGGGTGGGGAGTAATGCCTGGTTTTTGTACAAATGTGTTTCTCATTGTGTTATTTTGGAAAAATGAAGAGAGGGACTGTTGGGAGATTGGAGGAAACTGATCAAAAAGGCCTGTTCTCCCTCTTTTCCATGAATAAATAGAACATCATTTATGTATTCTAAGCCCATTCTCTGCAATTACATGCCAGTTTCTTTCCGTGTTTGAAAAACTTATTAAACCCCACCTGCTCGTGTCAGCAGCTAAACTGCAGAGGCTTGGAAGGGCTGGGAAGCCCTGAGGGAGGGAGGAGCATAGTGCCTTACCCCAGTCATTTCCGTGAGCAAATGAAGAGATGAGTAGGTGGGAGGTCACCCCCGGAGGGATAGTGTATTCCTGGTTTTCCAAGTCAGGAAAGGTTTAGCTTGGTAACTGAGAGAATGTCAGGGTGCAATTTATTGGGGAGTGGGGACAGTGACAAACTGACCATAACCAGTTGTGCTCAGGTCATATGGGAGTGCTAGGGATTGAACCCAGGTCTGCTGCATGCAGAACAACTTCCTTGTCTTGTAGTCTCTCCAGCACTGGTTGTAGAGCTTAGATAGCCCCAAGTTGGCAGTGCAAGCCTTGAAGACAGATAACTTGCTGAACATTAATACACTGCATGCTGTCTATTGAGTGCTCTGCGAGTACAGACCCTGACAGAAGACAGCCACGACTTCAGATGCTTCATCCAGTGAGTCAAAGTGATAGTGGTGGTATTTGCTTTTGAGGGGTAGGCCCCCAGTGATTGGGTTTTACAGTGCCAGGAATTTGAACCATGGTTGCAGCCAGTACAGCCCAGACAAGGCAGATGCCACACCTTCTGTACTGTTTTCCTGGCCCCAGGTCGGTGGTGCTTTGTAGTGGTGGATATTGGCTTTCAAACGTCAAGACTTAGCAGTGTGGGGCCGGAGCGATAGCCCAGTGGGTAGGGCGTTTGCCTTGCACGCCGGCCGGCCTGTGCCGGCCGGGTTCGATCCCGGCATCCCATATGGTCCCCCGACCACCGCCAGGAGTAATTCCTGAGTGCAGAGCCAGGAGAAACCCCTGAGCATCTCCGGTGTGACCCAAAAAGCAAAAAAAAAAAAAAAGACTTACCAGTGTGCACTGTGTACTGTGCCACCAAGCTGTGTCCCCTAGCCCTGCAAATTCTGCCCACGAAGTGAATACTTCAAAACATGCCAGGCTGCTGTTTTGCTTTCTGACCTATTGGATCTCTTCCCCTCTTGTAAAGAGTGCTAGAGTCAATGAGGTCTCAAAATTCCATATTTTCCTAAAGATACTGAGAGATTAATCCTTGACCCAAACAAAAGACTGGTTTATAAACTTGGATGTTGTTTCTTTTTAGAGCTTGACTGTATGTGCAGTCAGCCAGTCTTCCAGCCAGAATCCCACAGGTTTTTTATCCTTGAGGTAATTTCCCCCAAATGCGATTAAGAATGGCAGTTTTCCACCCAGTGTGGATCAGAGGCCCCCACACCCCCAAAGAATTGTTACTAACCAAGCTGCTGGCCGTGCTTTCAGCTGATACAGTAATTCTGGGGTAAGTTCTGTAATCCGACATTTTTAACAGGATCTCAGGGGAGTTCTGCTTCTAGGCGCCACGTGAGAATTATACTGGTTAAGAAGATTGATGGGGCCACATCTCTCTAGTTCCTAAAAACTCGATCTAGGAGCCCCCTGTCCTCAGGACTTACTTGGTGCCAAACTCTGAAATCAGTACACAGTGAAGTCATTGTAATGCATAAGGTAGGTAGGGGTCACTCGTCCATAGCTAACAAATAATAAATAGCGCTAGCTGTTCATTAGGAAAGTCAAATGAATCAACCTAAACAGGTTCCAAAACAGTTATAATTAGTTTTTCCTGACCACCTAGTTCTGTTCCTCCTCTTCTGGGACTCCAGAAAAAGCTTTACCTAATGTTCAAGTCCCTACTGCCTGCAAAGGTCTTTCTGGGCCTTTCCAAACTCAAATAGATAAGCCAAGATGATGGTCTGTAGCATGGGGCTTGATAACCATCCATTTGCAGACCTCAGCAGAATGGCTATGCCTTAATACAGTACAGTAACCACTATCTTTCTATGGAACAGCAGGTAAGGCATTTGCCTTGACCCTGGTTTGAGCTCCAGTACTCCCATTACTCTGCCCAGAGCTCAACAGTGATAGCTCGAAACATGAGAGAGAAGGGGTCAGTAACCACTATCTTTAGGTCATCCCCTTTTAGGACCTGAGAAATAGTACAGGGGATAGGATGCTTGCCTTACATGCAGACAACCCAGGTTTGTTGCCTGACATGCCATATGGTCCCCACCAAGCATCATTGGGTATGGATCTCCACACACAGGGAGGTGGGGGTGGGGAGGCTGCCCATGCTGGTTCTTGGCCCATATACCAGATTGACGAGTAGGGACAGTGGCAGGGCACCTGGATGATAGTAAGCCCTTCATATAAACTTTTATTTTGCTTTTGGGGCCACACCAGGCTATTCTCACAGGTTACTCCTGGCTCTCCACTCAGACATTACTTCTGGCGGTGCTTGAAGGACCATATAGGATGCCAGGAATAGATCCTGGGTCAGCGCGTGCAAGGCAAATGCACTACCCAATGTACTATTGCTCCAGCCCCCACAGCTAATTTTTTTTGTTTTTGAACCATACCCAGCAATGGTCAGGGGTTACTCCTGGTACTATGCAGGCCACCTAGGGTGCCAGGAATCAAACCCAGGCCTGCTTCATGCAAAACCAAGGACTGTACCTGCTGTACTATCTCCAGCCCCACAAGCTAACTTCTGCAGCTGTTTGGACTGTGGTGCAAACCATGCTGGGCTCCCGGCCAAGGCCAGGGCACTGTTTGTCCTCATCTGCTTGCTGTGCGGTGGCTGCAGGGTTCCCTGAAACGAGAGGTCGATGCTGCAGAGGAGGTGGCAAGACTGCTCTGTACACAGGCCTCGTTCCTCGTGGGAGAGGCTGATGGGCTGGCGTGTATGGGGTGACTTTCTCCCCAACTAACTTGGTTTTTTAGGGCAGTCAACTCAGGATCCTTTCCAATTTTGTGGCCATCTCTTCCTAAACAAGCTGACCTCGACTAGCATGTAGTAGCCTTTCCTGGGATGGGGCACTTTTGCAATTGAGAGTATGTATGGTTTCCTGCACTGTCCTCAGTGGTGGTCAGCTCACTGAAATTAGATCCCTGATACTTGTGCATGAAGACCCCTTCCGAGCAGCGTCAGAGCTGATTGCCTTCCAGCCCTGAAAAAGGGTCTTTACGGAAGGGGAGACCATATGGGATTCTGGGTATTGAATCCAAGTCTGGCCACATGCGAGGCAAATATCTTACCTGCTGGAGTATCGCTCCATCCCCTATTTTTATTTTATTTATCTGGGCCGGACTTGAAAAAGACTGCTGCAGACTGCAAGCGGCCGCGCAGTTCATCAATAAATGCTGTATTTAGAGATGACTACAAGACTATGCCACCCGCACGGCAGAGCCTGGCAAGCTGCTCGTGTCGTATTTGATATGCCAAATACCAGTAACAATTATAGACCTCATTCCCATTACCTGATGGAATGGTTTGAGGCTCTTTATGTTCCTGAAACGACCAGGATGCCCTTTGGGCTCTTACTAGCATGAGACAGGACATATGGAGATGCTACTGGTGCCTGCTCGAGCAAATCGATGATGAACAGGAAGACAGTGATACAGTGATACCGGAAGGGGACATGCTGATGTGTCTGATCAAGGATGAGTGTAAACTTACTGGTGCTCTGGACCTCAGAGATGAATGAACTCTTAAAATGCCTGGATGGATGGTGGGGTGGGGGAGCCTCTGCACTGCTATACTAGATTCATCTTCAGAATTAAAAACAAACCCAGATGAAAATAGAAGTCATGGAGTAGGAGCTATAGCACAGCAAAGAGGTCATTTACCTTGCATGCAGCCGACCCAACATCCCATATGGTTCCCCAAGCAGTGCCAGGAGTATTGCCTTCTTGTAGAGCCAGGAGTAATCCCTGAGCCTCGCGAGGTATGACCCAAAAAGCAACTTCCCCACCCAAAAAAAAAAAAAAAATCAGGTTCAAGTCCTGTCCTTTCCACTTAACTAACTTAGACAAAGTTGCTGTCAGCTTGCAGATGAGTAAAGTGACCGGTAAGATAATTGTGAGGTTGTGAAAAAATAAGACATTATAGACTACTGGAAAACTTGAAACCTCATTTAAATGTTAGTAGTCACTAATGAGGACTTGCAGAAACCGCTGCTTCCTGTCCAGAAAGAAGTATGCCCCAACCATGGCAACTGAAACAGCTCCTGCCCAGGATAGTAGCCCCTGATGAAGCCAGGGGCTTTCTTGCATAGGGAGGCTGGCTGTCGCCATGGCGATGGGCTTGGTGCCTGCCGTGGTGCTAGAGGCAGGTTGCCAAACCCAATAAGAACCTTGGAGGCATGCAGAAGCCACTGCCTCCAAAAGCATCACTGATGCCAAACATACTAGATTTGAATGTGGGGGGCTAGAGTTTTTTTTTTTTCCCTGCACTCAGGAATTACCTTTTGGTGCTTGGGACCATACAGGATGCCGGGGATCAAACTCCAGCCTCGTGCAAGACAAATGCCCTGCCTGGTGTGCTGTCTCAAAGAGTTTGAGCGGGCAGGAGCGTTATTACAGAGGGAGAGCATTTGCCTTGCATGCAGCCAACCTGGTTTCGATCCCCAGCATCCCATATGATCCCCTGAGCACCATCAGGTGTGACCCCTCCCCCAATAAAAGTGGTCCATTTCCTTTTACACTCCAGTTGCTGCATATTTCATTGACTCCTTTTTACCTTACTTAGCTGTGTCCAGAAAAATAATACTAGATTTATTTGACAGTGTATGGTTAAACACTTTGGGTTCTGACTACCATACCACAGTGCTAATAATAAATCCTGTGTTTTCCACCACCCTTTCCTGTGCAAATTTCTCCAACCTATCTTGTGGAGTTGTCATGAAAGCTCAGGTGAGATCTGCTAGGAGGATCAGAATAAAAATGAATGGCAACATGGGCCGGAGCGATAGCCCAGCAGGTAGGGCATTTGCCTTGCACGCGGCCGACCGGGTTCGATCCTCGGCATCCCATATGGTCCCCGAGCACCGCCAAGAGTAATTCCTGAGTGCAGAGCCAGGATGTAACCCCTGAGCGCCGCCGGTGTGACGCAAAAAAGAAAAGAAAATTTTCAAGTGGAGCCGCGGTCTCTGGCGCAATCGGTTAGCGCATTCGGCAGTTAAAATTTTCAAGTGGAGGGGCTGGAGCGATAGCCCAGCAGGTAGGGCGCTTGCCTTGCACACGGCCGGTCCATGCTGGCCCGGGTTTGATCCCCGGCATCCCATATGGTCCCCCGAGCACCACCAGGAGTAACTCCTGAGCATTGCCGGGTGTGACCCCAAAAAGGAAAAAAAAAATTAAGTGGAGAAAGTGGTAGCAGTTGTCTCCAGGGAAGGGAAAGACAGCTGAGCAGACAATGGGGAAGACATTTCATACTTTAATATTAGAGTGAAAAATAGTACATACAGTTCTAACAAAGCAGAGAAAGCCGCCATCCACACTTGTGAAAAATAGGAGGGGCATGAACGTCATGCCCCCAAACGTGCCTCACAGGCCTTCTGTGAGGCATTCCCACACATTCCCTCAGGAAGAAGTCAGTCTAACAAGATCTCCAGTGTGACAAGCAATACCTAAGAGCCACCTGATGGGAAGTAGTTGGGTTCCTCTGTATAAATTGCTGTTAGCAGTGCACAGAGCCATAGCCAGTCCTCACCAGGAAAGGTGACAATTCAAGAGCTGGAGAGACAGTACAGCAGCTAGGGCATGTGCCCTGCACGCATCCCACTTGGGTTTGATACCCGGCACCCGTATGGTCTCCCGAAGCACCATGATGAGTGGTTTCTGAGTGCAGAGCCAGGAGCATCCCCTGAGCACCACTGCATGTGACCCCAAGACAAGAAGTGCTAATTCAAACCAGTTTAATGTTCCCTGAGACAGCACAAAGCCACACAGGCGCCTCAGAACTCAGTTTCCTCCCAGGCAAGCTCCCGACCAGCTTCTGGGGTGGAGAAAATTGTTACAATTCATTCAAGCCTTAAGGGCCCTCCTGACTGCACCCAAGTGCTTTATATTCAACAGGGAATTAGCGTAGATAGAAAGATCGACCAACGTGTCTTTACTGGGCCGAATGAGGTTTCAGTACAGGGAACATAACAGCAACTGAGCTTTATGGAGTTAGGCGTTCATCAGGCCCACCTTGTGGGATGGAAAGCCCAGGACCAACCGAAGACGGCAGCAGTAGTTCCAGGGAGACTGAACCCAACTGCTTCCCATAAGAGACGCCATCACTGGAAAGGCAATCCCCATGTTGGTCACCTAGGTGGTTTCCTCGGGACAGCAATGGGAGTATCTAATACCCAAGCTGCTCCTGACAACTGGCCGTGAATGTCATCACGGGCCAGTAACAGATCAGGTGGCAACCACGGCTGCCTCCCCACCAGGAAAGGTTCTCTGGACAAACAGTTGGGGCGGGTTGACTGCATCTAACACCTGCCCTGGACCTCCATGTCCCTAGACTAACATCTAGGTCTGCTTAGATCTGCCAGGAACTCGGAGCCTAGTTGCCTAAGACTGGTAATGGTGATCCAGGGAGAAAGTGATAGGGATTAGACCCCCAGGCTGCCCAGAGGAGGCAAGAAAGGTGAGTGGAATAAACCTCAATCCTTGCTCCTACCTACACCCAGATCGTTCTAGGGGCCTGTCAGTTACAGGTATGGACCCCGGCAGCAGACGGATTAGGTCTGATCCGATTAGGGTCTGGGCCACCGGCTTCACCCTCTAAACTGGTGCTGCCAGAGCCTGCCCCCGCCCGTGTAGCGACCCCGAGACCTCCCTGAAGCCCTTTTCCATCCAAACACCCGGTCGGTGCTGAAACCGAGAAGCTCCGTGTGCGTGCTCAGGGCTCGGCTCAGCGCCACATCCCCAGACTCAGGCTTCCGCTCCCTGCGGTCCCCAGAACCCCGCCGGGCCTGCGGGTGTCTAGGCCCCCCGCCTCCGTGCTGGCAGAGTGGCGGGGTGGGGTTCCCCGCGGGTGGGGGGACGCGTGCCAGCCCTGCTCGGGAGGGCGGCCGCGTCCAGCGGGTCTCCCGCGCTGCACCTGTCGGCTCACGGTGCGCCTGGCGCTATGCGCCAGCCCCAACGCGACTCCGCGTCCGTTGGCGTCCGGGTCCCGAGACGGGGGTCTGTCTGTCTGCCCCGCCAGGGCCACAGAGCTGGGCCGGCGTCAGAGCTACGTGCGGCGGGGGCGGGAGCGGCGGGCGGGGTGGGGGCGGCGCTGAGCGCGGCAGCGGCGGCGCGGGAGGTGGGGAGGCGCGGCGCGCCGGGGACAGCGGCGGACGGCGGCGGCGGCATGCGGCTCCTCGCGCTGCCCATCGTGGGCTGACACGGCCGCAGCACGGGCGGGGGCGCGGCGGCGGCGAGCGGAGGGCGCAGCCAGCCGGACAGACCGCGGACAGCGGTCGGGAGGCCGCGCCATGGGCCGAGCCGGGGGCGGGGGCCCGGGCCGGGGGCCGCCGCCGCTGCTGCTGCTTCTGGGGGCCACGTTGGTCCTCGTTGCCGGTGCCGCGCCGGGTAGGTACCGACCGCGACTGGGAACCTCAGGGGACCCTCACGCCCCTCCTGGGTCAAGGTCCTACTGGCCTCGGGTACAGGCGGGTCCGCGAGGCTGTGGCCAGGGGGCGGGGCAGCGTCTCGCCCGCGGCCCCGGCGGAGGAAGGGGCGCTCGCTGGAGATGGGGTGCTGCAGGCCGGAGGGGAGACCCAGACTAGGGCGCGGACCCAGGTGCAGGATGGGGAGGGGCCAGAGGTGGGCGGGACGGGAGGGCGAGACATCGGGTTGGAACCTGTAGGTGATGAGGGGCGTGAGGAGGTGAGTGCGGACTGGGACGGGGCCCTACGGGTACGGCTTCAAGGAGGGGTCTGGAGATGGAGGGAGCACTGCTGTAAAAACTGGAGGGCTTGCTGGAGTTGGGGACCGCCCCCTGTTCCGACTGCGGGTCTTGTCGGGGGCGGGGCCTGCCCGGGGTGGGCGGGGCCTAAACCCGCAAAAGGGGACTCCTGAATTGGGGCGGGGCCTGTTCAGAAAGGGGCGTGGCCGAGAAGGCTCCTGGTTTAGGGGCGGGGCCTGTCGGGAGAAGGGCGGAGCTAGGGAGACTCCTGCCCTGGGGGAGGGCAGGGGCGGGGGCCCTGGGAAACCTGGACCCGCGGACCCGGTTTGGGTGCGGGGTGATGGGGCGACCCCTTGGTACCGCCGCGCGCCCCTCCCTGACGGTCCCGCCCTCTCGTCCTGGCCCACAGCGCGCGAGGCGGGCAGCACCGTCGAGGCTGAGGAGCCCGTGAAGAGCGGCCAGGCGTGGGGAGCCGCGTGCCAACAGCACGCGCGAGAAGGCCAGCCCGCCCCTCCCCCGGGACGATGCAGCCTCGTGGACCGTGCCCGGCGGGGAGCAGGCCGTGATGGGCGCTGGGGTCGGGAGCGACGAGGCTCTCGAGGCCTCGGCGGCGGTCACGGACACCGCCTGGCTGGAGGCTGACAGCCCGGGCCTGGGCGGGGTGACCGCAGAAGCGGGCAGCGGCGACACTCAGGCCCTCCCAGCTACCATCGCGGCTCGGACGAGTCCCACAAGCAGTCATCGATACCCCCGCGACGCCCGAGCCTGCAAAGGGCCGAGGACAGCCGCCCCCACCCCGGTGACAAGTTGATCCCGGGCCCCATCTCCAAGGATGGGGAGATCTCCAAGGAGGGCCCTTGGAGGTTTGGCTGAACCTGGGGGCAGTACCCCTGACCCCCAGGGGCCAGAGCCCACGCTTTCCAGGGCACGCCGAGTCCCAACCGGCCCGATATCATTGACATCGACTACTTGAAGGATTGGATGGGGAGGGCCGCGGGGCCGAGCTGGGGAGCTTCCCAGGGTCCCCAGGAACCTCTGAGCACCACCCCGACACCGGAGCGAGACCCCTTCCTGGAGCTTGATTGACTTGTACGACGATTTCACCCCCTTTGATGAGTCTGATTTCTACCCCACTACATCCTTCTATGATGATTTGGAAGAAGAGGAGGAAGAGGAGGAGGAGGACAAGGATGCCGTGGGAGGTGGCGGCCTGGAAGATGAAAACGAGCTTCTGGTGCCCACCAGGAAGCCGGGCCAGCCCACAAATCGCTGGCACGTGGTCCCGCCCCAGCACACCCTGGGCGTGGTCCCGGGCAGCAGCATCGCGCTCAGGCCCCGCCCGGAGAGCCAGGCCGGGACCTGGGTGCAAGTGAAAATGGCACCGAGTGCCGCAGTGGCTTCGTGCGCCACAATGGTTCCTGCCGCTCTGTGTGCGACCTCTTCCCCAGCTACTGCCACAATGGCGGCCAGTGCTACCTGGTGGAGAACATAGGGGCCTTCTGCAGGTAAGGGTTTGGGGCAAGAACCCAAGAGGTCAGCTGAGCCAGAGCTCAAGGTGGCAGGCACCGCCTTTCAACATTCCCAGGGCAGGAAATACTCAGGTATCTTCTCCAGAAATCCTTCAGTGTCTGGGCAGGAGTGATAGCATAGCAGGTAGGGCACTTGCCTTACACCAGGCTGGACCTGGTTTCAGTCCCTGGCATCCCATATGATTCCCTGTTTATAGCTGGGTGTGTCCCCCAATGGCTCCCCAAAAAAATTCCTTTAATTCAGAGGCTACTATGCTGAGGATAGAGCCCAGGGCCTCATCTGAACAAGGCAAGTATGCCTCTAGCATTAGCCACTGTTCCCGTGCTCAGAATCGTTTTATACCCTGTGATCTCAGTCAGAGCTAGGAGAGGGTTCTTAGAAATGAGATTCTGGGGCTCGACCAATAACCCAGCAGTAGGGCGTTAGCCTTGCACGCGCGGCCTATGCCGGCCGGGTTCGATCCCCGGCATCCATATGGTCCCCGAGCACCGCCAGGAGTAATTCCTGAGTGCAGAGCCAGGAGAAACCCCTGAGCATTGCCGGGTGTGACCCAAAAAGAAAAAGAAAAAGAATGAAGATTCTGTTTCCTGAACAAGTGTGTTCTTGATCAGACTTCTCACTGAACCAGCTTCCCTAAGGACTTTGGGAAGAGCTTTCTGTTTGGAAAGGGGAGCAAGCCTGTAAGCCAGCTGGGGTCAAAGAGTGCAGAACATGGGCTCTGAGCCACTTGTGTTAGGAAGCGTGAACGTTCCCTTAGGGAGCGGACTCAGAGAGCAGCCGCTCAGCCGTGTGGAGCCCAGCAGCCTTGCTGGAGTTGCAGATGTGTTGGAATGTCTCCCTTTGGGTTACCTTCCCCTGTCTACCATGACATTTGTCTTCCTTGGGGTGCTTAGGCCAGAATGCCCTTGCAGGGTATCAGGCCTGCTGGAGAGATCATGGTTTGTTGCTGGAAGATCTGGGCGGAGCAGAGCCTGCAGATTTGTTCAGAGCTTGTTTCTGTCGGTTTGGGAAAATGTTTCTGGAATCTGGGTGTCTCCTTTACACTGTGAGTCCCAGCATTTTGTTGTCCTGTTCTTTTTGGAGGTATGTGATTCATCAAATTCTGTAGGTCTTGATACTTTAATCAGAGAGTAACATATAGAACATATGAAATGTGGGGGCCGGAGCGATAGCCCAGCGGGCAGGGCATTTGCCTTGCACGCGGCTGGCCTGTGCCGGCCTGGGTTCGATCCCCGGCATCCCATATGGTCCCCCAAGCACCGCCAGGAGTAATTCCTGAGTGCAGAGCCAGGAGAAACCCCTGAGCATCGCTGGGTGTGACCCAAAGAGCAAAAAAAAAAAAAAAAAAGAACGTATGAAATGTGCCTCAGGCAGCAAAGCTTGAGTTCCAGATTCCCTAGAAGCTTTTTCCTATAAGTAATCATGCCCTTGGGGCTGGAGCGATAGCACAGGGGTAGGGCATATGGATAGGGCATCCCATATGGCCCCCCGCCTAGCACCACCAGGAGTCATTCCTGAATGAAGAGCCAGGAGAATCCTGAGCATCACTGGGTGTGACCCAAAGGGCAAAATAAATAAATAATTAATCATGCCTTTAGGATCACCCATCTAGGATGGATCCACACAGCTCGGATCTTTTTGCCATCACCAGCAGGAGGCGCTCTGATGGGGAAATTCTAGCAAGCCCTAGCCAGCTGATTAGGGGGCAAGCAGGAATAGGGAGAATCCTGCAATTTTGCTCTTCCCACTTTACTGGGGGTCGATGAGTATAGCCTGGTGGCTCTGAGATCTCTGTGCAGAATCATTTTCTTTCACCCTCTTGGAGGCCCTAAATTCTCACCTTCAGAGTCAGCAGCCCGTCCGAGGATAAAGTCTGGAGTCCTTGCTGCCTCTGGAGAGCTAGAAAAGGCTCCCTGAGTGGTAGGGGATCCCCGAGTGCTCAGGGGAGCCTGTTCTCGTCACTAAAGTGCATGGCGGCGCTATGGACCTGCCCCCAGGGGCTGGGCCGCCGCCTCAGGCTCATCCATGGCAGCCCCTACCTCCTGCCAGTTTCTGTCCCAGGATCGCACACCGGACCTGGCCGTGGCTTGAAACTGCTTTGCATTCCACTCACAGGAGACTGCCGAGCCTGTAGCTGCACACTGCAGCTGCCTTTGTCTCCGTCGCCATGACCCACTCAGGAAGAGGACAAGGGCTGCGGCCGAATTTCTCCAGCTCATGGGTGGGGGCGGAAGGGACCAGCATCCCCACATGTCTGCAGACAGCACCCCACACCCATGACAGCAGACGATCCCGGGAAAGAAAGAGCTCCTGGCTGGGGGGGGGAGGCACGTGTCTGCTCTCCCTGCCTGGGGTGTGGACTGACAGTGTCCGAAGCCTCAGCGCCCCACTTCTGGACCCTTTCTCTAGTCTGTTATTCACCTCCTCCCTCCTGCCCCTGTATCCTTCCACATCTTTCCCCTTTGAAGTTGCCTGGTTCCCATGGAAACAGCAATGTCATTGGAAGAGTTGGAGCCTGGGAATGTCCCCAAGGGCAGGGGAAAGTCACTCAACAAAAGGACTCAAATCCACCCAGAGGGCAGATTCTCACTACGCTTTCCCGGCAGTTCTCATGGTAATCGGACAGAAAGCTTTATGGGCCCAACTTTGGGGGCTGCCGTGGTCGGGGAGAATTTATACGCATCCTTGTGCCTGTCCTTGTCTGTGGCCTCCTCGTTTTTCAGTGTCTGCCTCGCCGTGTGAGCTAGATGGGACCGCACAGCGGCAAGCTGGGATCTGTGTGTAGGGTGGATCCCACTACTTTGTAGCCATAGCTCCTGTTTTTCTTCTTTTAGACGTTTCACCCAGAGCCCAGGGTGGGGATGGGCAGGTCTTGTGAGAACGCTCTAACTGTCCTAACTGTGAGGATCTATTCCCTCCTCAGGCACTAGTGTAACGTGATGCGCCAGCACTCTCGGCTTCCGACCACCCTGATTGCCTTTATTTATTATTATTATTATTATTATTATTATTATTATTATTATTATTATTATTATTTTGCTTTTTTTGGGTCATACCCAGCAATGCTCAGGGGTTTCTCCTGGCTCTGCACTCAGGAATTACTCCTTGCGGTGCTCGAGGGACCATATGGGATGCCGGGATTGAACCTAGGCCAGCACAGGCCGGCCTCGTGCAAGGCAAATGCCCTACCTGCTGGGCTATCGCTCCGGCCCCCTGATTGCCTTTATATCCGGGACCTCACAGGTCCCTTTCACAGGTTGACTGTAGAGAAGGGGCAAGAATAGCAACTCTCTGGGCTATAGCAGTCACGGCCATACCACCCTGAACGCCCGATCCGTCTGGGCTAAGCAGTAGTACAGAGGTTAGGGCTCTTGCCTTGCATGTGGCTGACCCGGGTTCAATCCCTGGTACCCGTAGAGTCCCCTGAGCCCCACCAGAAGTGATCCCTGAGTGCAGAGCCAGGAGCTCCTCTGGGTGAGGCCCAGAAGCTACAACAGAAAAAGAGACAGCAGCTCTGAGTTCTGCACCGTTGGTGGCATCCCCCTTGCAGACCCTCACAGGAACAGACTTTCAGGTTAGATCCGGGGATGAGCGAGGCCCTCGCTGGCCATGGCTGCCTGCTCAGGGCGTCTGTCACCGCAGGTGCAACACGCAGGACTACATCTGGCATAAGGGGATGCGCTGCGAGTCCATCATCACCGACTTCCAGGTGATGTGCGTGGCCGTGGGCTCAGCGGCCTTCGTGCTGCTCCTGCTCTTCATGATGACCGTGTTCTTCGCCAAGAAGCTCTATCTGCTCAAGACAGAGAATACCAAGCTCCGGCGGACCAAGTGAGTTGTCGGCCCGGCCCAGCCCCTAGCGCCCCGCCTGCCCTCCATCCCTCATCCCTGCCACATATCTACCTGCACCCGTCCATCTTAACAGTGAATGTGCTAGAACTGCAGCGGAGACAGCCTCTGCAGTGGGGAACGGTTCCCTACCCCCACGCCCCAGAGGCGTGCATGCTTAATGGGAGCTCCGGGCTCTGGTCCCCAGTCGGTGACGGGACTCATCTCCCACTCCCGCCTGTCCCTCCCCGCTCTCCAGCTGCTCAGACCTCGAGGCAGTGACCGATGTGAGAATCCCACCCACATCCCACCGCTGTCTCCCCATACTAGCCACCCCACTGCTTGCTGAGGAGATGGAGTGTTGTGCTGAAAGCTATTGCTTCTCACAGCTGGGCCACCTTCAGCGCAGCAAGACAGACGCAGCTTAAGGGAGGCCTCTTTACCTCTCCCTTAGTGGGACCGGCGAGCAGAGGGGCCTGCAAGGGTCTTACCTTCCTCTGCTGCGGATGTCACTGGCCACAGGGGACAGAGGGTCTCATCTCAGTGTCCCCCTGAGCAGAGGACTGTGTGCTTTGTGCCCATGAGAAGCAACGCGATGGACTCCTCACGCGCATGCCTTGAACCCTCCAATGTGACCTTACGTGTAAACGCCAAGATTCACTCTTGTCACAGCAGCGTGAGGAACCTGCCTGGTGGCAGGGGAGGCACAAAAGAGGGGGCTGGCCCCGCCCCCAGACCATTTATACAGAACTCTTCTCCCTTCCCTTCCAACTGACTGCCCATTAATCCCCTCCCCTGACCTAACACTCTGCAGAGAATGTGACGGAAGGACTTTCCCTGGGTCCTGGGAAAAGGACAAAACACCATCTGTTGCGCCTTCACTGGGTCGTCCCATGCGAGGCACAGATGCGGCCGCTTTCTGCTGCCTTTCAGCAAACTGCCGGGGCTGGGAGGGCCCCTCCATTGTGCCTGTGCATTGAGGCAGGGCTGTATCTGTGCATGTGATTGCCAGCCAGGACCCTCGGATCCCCAAGGGGGAGTATTCTTCTCAGGAGGGGCCCACCATGCAAATCAGGGCAGCTGTGGATGAGGAAGGCGGAGAGAAGAAGCAACTGCCCGTGTGTGGAGCGGCACACACTGTGGCCAGGGGCAGAGCCTAGCTCCAGCCCTTCCACCTTAGCTGCCTTGTGTTTTATGCAGAGCGTGGCTGCTGCACCCCTTCAGCTCAGACGACACCCCACCCCTTGTTTCTCGCTGCATTCCTTTTGCTTTCCCAAGCCTAGTTACTGCTGGGATAATGTGACATGTGCCCCTACAGACACTGCAGCAGTTCATTGATTGTAAAATACACATCCCTTCCCCAACCCCGTCCCCACACACACAGATTAGCATCTCTGAGATGGTGCAGTGCCTTACAATTGCTGGCATCTTATAACCACGCCGGGCCAGATGGCAGTCAGAATGTAGTGGCAACTGCCTGGCGTGCCCGCACATGGCCTTTGCTGTTCATATCATTGTTAGTTCTTCATCTGACGTCTAAATGAGATACTTCAAGTATATAATAAAAATTCTAGATTTGGCCAGAGATGTATCTTACTAGCAGGACATATGCTGCCTACATGAAAGGCCCTGGATCTGAGCCCCACCGCTGCTAAAGAATGAATGAATGAATGAATGAGTGAATGAGTGAATGAATGAATGAGTGAATGAATGAATGAGTGAGTGAGTGAATGAGTGAATGAATGAGTGAATGAATGAGTGAATGAATGAATGAGTGAATGAATGAATGAGTAAATGAATGAATGAATGAGTGAATGAATGAATGAGTGAATGAATGAATGAGTGAATGAATGAATGAGTGAATGATGCTAAATAATAAGAAAATATTGGATCATCATCTAAATGTACTTTTTCCTCCTCAATGGTACATCGATAACAGTGCATGCTTCTACAATCTGTGTCATTTGTTGTGATACAGTATTTGACTAAGGAAGATTTTATGAGGGGCGGGCGATAGCCCGCGGTAGGGCGGTGCCTTGCACGCGGTGGCTCACGCCGCCAGGGTTCGATCCCCGCTATCCCATATGGTCCCCCCAAGCACCGCCAGGAGTAATTCCTGAGTGCAAGCCAGAGTAACCCCTGAGCATTGCCGGTGTGACCCAAAAAAAAAAAAAAAAAAAAGGAAGATTTTATGAGATTTTCCTGCTAACCTTTCACTTATGTTTCCCCTCTCTCTTCTGTCCTAACTAGTAAATTCGGACTCCTTCTGAGCTGCACAACGATAACTTCTCCCTCTCTACCATTGCTGAAGGCTCTCACCCAAATGTAAGGAAATTTTGCGACACTTCCCGTACCTCCTCCCCCATGCCCGTGCCTCGGCTCACTATGATAACGTTGTCTGTCAGGTAACTCATTTCTTCATGTGCCCCTTATGCATGTTTCAGCCCCTGCCCTATCCCTGGGTCTGTCAGGAGTGTGGAGCCTCCCTCGGAGCTCTGGAGATCAACCGGAGGGGCGGAGTGGAGGTGGGAGCGGGGCTTGCTCGGGTCCCATGTCCCAGAGCACTCGGAGATCAACCAGAGGGGCGGAGGGGCTTGGTAGGGTCCCTGTCAGAGGAGCATGAAGATCACTTTCCAGAGTTTTTCACTTAGATGCCTGATTTTGGTCTTACAACTTTTCTATCAAGGAGAAAAATGCTCTGCTTTCATTTCTAGGGAATTCCCTGATGATCAGAAAAGCCAGTGGTGTTGGCTCTTTGGAATGAGTAGGAAAACTTCTGGGTTGGCTAGAAAGATAACTTCCTGGAAATGGTCAGAAGGCCCTAAAAGCTGTCAGCAGGCTTCCACACATTGGTTAGTGTGAGATGAACACTGAGCAGTGCTGAACCAGAAGCCTAGCAATAAATTCTTTTTCTTGGGCAGATAGCCTCATAAATGTCAGTAGAAGTCCAATAAAAAGCCCCAATACAGCGTTTTATAAAAATACCCTTTCCTTGTGGCCTGCTCACATGCCTGAACTGACTAGCCAGTGAAATAATGGCTGCTGTCGAGATGTGAGAAGTAAGGCAGGAGCCATCCACGCCCATGAATCTGAGAATGTGGTACACGGTGCTGGCTCTGAGCCTCACCGCTCTTGAATTGTTGAAGAGACAAGGGACTAAATCGAGACTCGGAAGACAGAAATAATGGAGCTTAAGAGTAAATTGTGAAGTTCTTTGAAATAATGGACCATAGACTCAGGATTCACAGTGGCCTTTGTGGTGAAGGTTTGTGTTGTCAGTGGAACTTGGGGGATAGAAATGTTCTCCATCTGGGGTCGGAGCAATAGCACAGCGGGTAGGGTGTTTGCCTTGCACACAGCCAACCTGGGTTAGATTCCGGCACCCTCTATGGTGCCCCAAGCATCACTAGGAGTAATTCCTGAGTGCAGGGCCGGGAGTAACCCCTGAGCATTGCTGGGTATGACCCGAAAAGCAAAGAGAAAAAAATGTTCTCCATCTAGGACCAGAGAAATAGCACAGCGGGTAGGGTGTTTGCCTTGCATGCAGCCGACCCTGGTTCAATCCCCAGCATCTTATATGGTCCCCTGACCACTGCCGGGAGTAAATCCTGAGTTCAGAGCCAGTAGTAACCCCTGAGCATTGCCGGGTGTGACCCAAAAAGCAAAAAAAGAAATGTCCTCCATCTGTCCTTTCTGTTACTGCAGCCACATGCTTCCTGTGGCTCCAGAGAACTTGAAACATGGCTACTCTTGCCACAGTGGACAGCACAGATCTAGACCATGATCACATTTTTATAGAAGGGAAAAGTGGAGCCTCAGAAAAGGGAGAGAGAATAATAGCAAGTGCAACTTTTTTTTTTTTTTTTTACCAAACTGCCAAATTGAAGAATTTGGCCTGGTAGCAGAGGAGTAAAGGGGCCCATTTAAACTGTATCACTGTATCACTGTCTTCCCGTTGTTCATTGATTTGAGAGGGGCACCAGTAACATCTCCATACTCCTGTCCCAACCAAGTGTAGCCCAAGGGCATCTGCTTGCTCCAGGGACAGGAAGAGCCTCAAACCATTCTTCAGGTCATAGAATTGAGGTCCATAATTGTTACTAGTTTTTCGCATATCAAATAAAACACGAGTAGCTTGCCAGGCTCTGCTGTGTAGGTGGTATACTCTCCCATTTAAACAAGAAACAAATTTGATTTGGGATCACTAAATAGTTACAATAAATCATAGAAGAAGAGATATAATTTTATTTGGCTGCAACATGCTGGTGGTAAGCTCTAGGAAACAAGAGGTCCCGCATACTGAGGACTAACAGTGACGTCTATCTCAGGGCCAGAGAGATAGTAAGGGGGTAAGGTACTTAGTTGTCTTGCATGCTGCCAGCCTGGGTTCGATTCCTGGCACCTGATCTGGTCCTCCCAAGCCCTACAAGAGTGATCCCTGAGTGCAGAACCAGGAGTCAGCCCTGAACATTGCTGAGTGTGGGCCCAAAACCAAAAACTAAAAAAATAAAGCAAAACTGTGTGAGTCAGCCCATGAAGATCTAGGAGCTTTGTGAGCAGCACAGTGTGGATCTCCTTGGACTTCCGTTCCTACCTCCTGCAGCCCCCTGCACTTCCTGTGTATTTAGTTGCCACTTCCAGAACGGCGAGTGAGTGAGGGTCTGCCCCACAAACTTCCACCATCTCTTCCTTCTCGCACCGTGGCCCACGGCCTGATGCGTAGGGCGCCACTCTAGGCCTGCTGCCCTCCGTCAGTGGTTCATCCCTCCGTCCCTTTGCGGAGTGCGGGAGTCCTTAGGAGAGTTTCTCCTCCACACATTTCTGGAGCTTTGGGTACAAATCCCCTTTCTGCCCCAAAGCAGGGTGGAGTTGGGGGTGGAGGACATAACCTCTCTCAGAGGGCTTGGTTGGTTGCATGTGCCAACCCTTCTTGGAAAAAGGAAAGCATTTGTCTGGGAACACCGCCACTGACCTTGAGTTCAGAACCTGGGGAGCCTGCAAAGGTCTCTTCCAGGAGCCAGAGAGATAAGCCAGAGGGGCAGGGCCCTTGCTTTGCATGAAGCTGACCCAGGTTTGGTCCCCAGCATCCCATATGATCCCCCAAAGCCTTTGAAGAGTGACCTCTGAACCCAGAACCTGGAGTAGGCCCCGAGCACCGCTGAGTATAGGCCCGAAACAAAGTGAGACTGTGAGATGGGACACAAGACCTTGTGGGTGTTGGTAGCCATGTCCAGCACCACTTTATTGCCCAGGAGGTCCTCCTCATTGCTTCAGCCACTAATGCTGCGAGCAGGGTGGAAGCAGCCCAGCAAAGCTGAGCATGTGCTCTGAGGACAGGAGGCCCGGGTTTACATACACCAGCACCCAGCGGTGCTGGGTATAGCTGAAACCAGAGAACTTAGATAAATAAAAACTTGCAGACCAGGGGCCGGAGCGATAGTCCAGCAGGTAGGGCGTTTGCCTTTGCACGCGGCCGGCCCATGCCGGCCTGGTTTTAATCCCCGGCATCCCATATAGTCCCCTGAGCACCGCCAGGAGTAATTCCTGAGTGCAGAGCCAGGAGAAACCCCTGAGTATCACCGGTGTGACCCAAAAAGCAAAAACAAAAACAAACAACTTGCAGACCAGCAGAATGGTGAACTGAAGGCTCCCGGGAGGAGTGTTTCCCCATCTCTCTCCTTCTCCCTCTGGTTTCCTTGTCGGTATTGGTGTCTCCTAAGAAAATCAGAGAGTTGTGTGCATCTAAATAGACAGGTTGTTTCTTTTATAGCAGTGAATTGAGTGACTCACTTGCCTCCCCAGTACCAGTCATCTCTGCCTGCCACCCTTTGAGAATGAAAAGTGGCAAACTAAAGGGGGTGGAGGGAGGGCACCAGTGGTATTTTCCTTCCCCCTGTGAGCGGCTCATTGGCCTTTGCGCCATGCCCTGGGCCCCCCTCCTTGGCTCCTGAGGCCCTCGGGCCTGAGTGCAGCTCAGCTGCCAGCTTTGGGCGGAAAGGAAAAGTGCAGCAACTCCTCGGCCTGTGTGGGCAGGGGCTGAGGCTTCTAAGGGGGACGGGGGCGGCCGGCTGCACCCCAGTCTGCATGCCTGAACCCTCACAGCCTCACTCACAGTAGAAAGGCCCAGTTATAACATGGGCTGTCCTAGAATCAGTCTTTTCCCTGATTCTGGTTTATCCCGAGGCCTTGGCTGTGCCATCCTCAGCAGTTTCTTTCTCCCCTGTTGGAATCTTTCTTCCTTCCAGGCTCTGATTCTTTGTATGTTTGGTGAGGGGCTGGCCACCCGCCACCTGTGATAGTTTGTGTCTGGGCAAGTAGGCACCCTGTCTGCCCCTGGGCTGGGGCTGCTGCGAATGTCCAGGCCGTGATGCTAGGACAGTTGTCAGGGCGGATGTGGTAGTCCCCAGGGATTTTGCCAAATGAAGATCCAGCTCCCTCGTGTCTCCCTCCACCAAATCAAAGGCAGATGGACCTTCTGGGCTGACTTGAGGGCGTCCTCTGGTGAGGGGTTACTCCATTCAGGTTTAGACACTTCCTCCCTGCTCCCTCGGGAGGACCACGGCGTTGTCTGAGTGCCTCCTCTCCTTGATCACTTGATCACTTGAATCCCGTTAGTCATCGATTTGCTTGAGCAGGCACCACTGACATTTTCATTTGACCCTATCACATGCCAGTGTAGCCCAATGGCATCTGGTTGCTTCAGGAATATGAAGAGCCTCAAACCATTCATTCAGGATCTTGACGAAGAAGTCTGACCATCTCGTAGGTGGGCGGCCACGTGATCTTTTGACATCCCGTGGGATCCAGTTAGTAACGGCTCTAGTCCAGCGGTCGTCTCAAATCGCATTACATGTCCAGCCCATCTGATTTCCGATGCCTTGGCAAACGAGACAGCGTCCCTGACTCTGGAACAGTGACGGAGGTCAGAACTCCAGATTCCTTCTCTCACTTGAGTGAGGTGTGATATTCCAAGCATAGCTCTTTCGATTCCTCTCTGGGAGACCCAAATAGCATTCTCATCCTGCTTTCGTAGGGCCCAGGTCTCTGAGGCGTATGTTAATGCAGGAGAACAGTGGAGTTGAAGAGATGTGCCCGAACCGGAGGTTCTTTGTCCTTTTAGCTATTTCTTCAATGCGTTTGAAGGCATTCCATGCCGCTCTCTCTTCCTCTTGCGCATTTACCTCCTCTCCTTATTTTTTAGAATATGCTTCTCCCAGCCATTGGCCTGAAGGCCATTTTTCTCATCTGTCTTGGTCCCAGGAGCCCTTGAGCATCCACATTTAATGTGTGTCCCCATCTTCACAATCACTGCTCCAATGACCTGTCTGAGAAGGGCTCACTAAATCCCTGCTAGGCTCTGAGAATGTCGCAGAGCGTCTGTCCCAGAGTGTTATGTGGGCTTGGCTGTGCGGGGGCGCAAGTGTTCATCCTTGTCAGAGAAGCTGTGAGTGCAGGCAAGCCCTCGTGCCTTGAGAGGGTGCTAGTGATTCGGTTTCCTGCCTGTTCGGGATCTTTAACAGCCCAGCCGCCAGCCTCTTTGCCCAGTCCCCTCCAGAGATGCCAGTGCCCTCTCCTCAGAAGCCCCTGTGCGTGGATCTGAGCATGCGCATGGCAGCCTGGGGCTGCCGCCCGCCACAGGCAGCTTCGTGTCCTCACATTTCTTCTGGATCTCGAAGCTCTGACAAGGGTGAAAGACCAGAGATCTGCCTCAGCACTGTAGGACGCTTACGTCCTTGCTTCCCTGTGTCCGTGTGTTATGTGCCCCCACAGGGCAGGGGAGGAGGTAGTCCCCAGTCGTCTGTAAATCATGCTTGAGGCCTTAGAAATGTTAGTAATCCCTCTGTTCAAGCTGGCATTCTGGAACACTGGAACACTCCAGCTCTGGGAGGCTGCAAGCAGGGGGCAGCTGGGGGTCTCGGTGCCCACACTTCTGTGGCATGCCCGCCTCAGCACAGATACTCCCAACTCTCTCTACTGACCACTTCAGCTCAGCAGAGAACAGCTTGGGAGGGTTCTATGCAGAGTGCCCCGGTCCTCACGCTTGATGGAAATTGCATGGTGGAAATGGTTGAAGAAGAGAGTCTGGGCTAGCCCTGCAGATAGAACAGTCACCACCCTGCCGACCGCCGTGAACCTGCCAGAGTGGACATGGAAGCTCCTTGGTCTGCAGCTTCCCCAATACTCAGAGTAGCTATTGGGGGCACCAGAGAAGGTGTGGGCCTCTGAAACACAAATTCCTCTCCTAGAGGAAAGAGTAGGAAGCAGAAGTTAAGAGTCCAAAGTGCAGGGGCTAGAGCAGGGCATTTGCCTCGCACTCAGCCGACACGGGTTCGATTCCCCGCATCCCATATGGGCGTCTAAGTACTGCCAGGAATAATTAATTCCTGAGTGCAGAGCCAGGAGTAACCCTAAGCATTACTAGGTGTGACACAGAAAGGAAAAAATGTGCAGGGACTGGAGCAATAGCACAGCGTGTAGGGTGCTTGTCCACCACCCCTGTGCCCCCCAGCCCCACCAGGAGTATTCCCTGAGCTCCTTATTCACAGGAGTAAGCTCTGAGCACCACTCAGGAGATGTTCAAAAACAAACAGCAACAACAGGGCTTGAGAGTGCAGAATTGGGGGCCGGAGCGATAGCACAGCGGGTAGGGTGTTTGCCTTGCATCAACCGGGTTCGATCCCGGCATCCCATATGGTCCCCCGAGCACCGCCAGGAGTCATTTCTGAGTGCAGAGCCAGGAGTAACCCCTGAGCATTGCCAGGTGTGATCCAAAAAGAAAAAAAGAGTGCAGAATTGGAGGTGGGTTTCCCTGAAGACCCTCGCCAAGCACATTTGGGTCTGGGATATAGTTCAGGCCTGGGCACTCGCCTTGCGTGTTTGAAGTTCTGTCATCGCTGGCACGATGAGAAAAATAAAATAGATTTCTCAGGGCCAGGGAGATGGCTGGAAGTGCTGGAGCATGGCTTTGCATGCAGGCGCCCAGGCCCCGTCCCGGCACTGCATGGTCCCCAAGCACCCCTGGGAAAAAATACCCCTCACCCCAGCCCACCCCCCCACTGAGCTGAGAGCAGTCCCTGCATACTGCTGGGCGTGGGGGCTCAAAACCCAAACATAAAAAGGCAAATTCACATCAGGTTCCAGAGCTGGTGCCAGGCTTGCCGGCAGCAGACGCGGGACGGCAGGGGCACAGCAGAAAGGAGCGTCGTGGCCCATGCGGGCCCTGGAGGCAGCCCGGACTCAGCCGGGCCGGGACTGAGGAAAAACCTTCCATGAGCACCTTCTTGGTGGGTAGCTGCCAGGGAGCACTCACCCGCCTCCCTGCACTCTTGTCAGAGGGTTCCCGGCTCAGCCAGGAGCAGCTGGGTCTGACCCTGACCCACGTGTGCACAGCCGCCGGCACACACAGGCGTGTTCCCCAACAAGCCCTTCAGGGGGAGCAGGATGGAGGGTGGGCAGGAGGCGAAGGCAGAGCTGCCTGGCTCAGCATGGACAGACTAGAGGGGGACCAGGCTCCTATTTCAAGGGACTTCCCCACCCCCCACCCACCAGGCATGCCCGCAGAAAACTCATGGAGGGTCCTAACCTCCTTCAGTTTTTTTTCTCCTTCTGGACATTGGGGGAGGGTGCCTTCCGAGGAGGTCGGCCGCGGACTCGCTTGGCTTCTTCAGGCCTGAGCCAGGTCTACCCTCCCGCCCCCCAAGTTGTGCTTCTTTTATTTATTTGCTTGTTTTGTTTTGGGGCCCCACCCAGGGTTATTCCTGGCTCTGCGCCTCAGGGACACTTCTGGTGGTGTTTGGGAGATAGTATGGGATGCCTGGGGTTGAACCCAGGTCGGCAATGTTCAAGGCAAATCCCCTCCCCGCTAGACTAATGCTCCGGCCCCCAGTTCTGCTGCTTTTAGCCAGAGAAAAGCCTGAACTTGTTAGACTCCTCCCCCACCGTCATCTTTCCGCCTTCCCTCACCTCTTTTCCTATTCCAGGATGATCCTAGCGCTCCCCCACAAAATCCAGGAAGTTCTCAAGTCCTGCCTGAAAGAGGAGGAGTCATTCAATATCCAGAACTCCATGTCGCCCAAACTGGAGGGTGGCAAAGGTGACCAGGCCGACTCGGATGTGAACTGCCTTCAGAACAACTTAACCTAAAGCGGAGCAAGAAGAGAGAAAGGGGGGGGGGCGGGGGGTGAGACCCGTTATCTCCTCTTGTACAGAGTCTATTTCTTGTAACCATTTGTTAAACTCTTTCCTTTCCTGATCTCATGGCATGCCTTGATGTATTTTGTACAGGAGGAAAAAAAGTCCACGAAAGAAGGAGGAACCCAGGCAGAATTGCATACATTTTGGATTGTTTTGTCTGTGACGTCTGTACATTGCTTCTGCTGCTGTGATTTCTAAACTGATGCTGTTACTCAACTGACTTTTTTTTTGTACTTTGACCCACATTTTTTTGAAATACCATAAAAAAAAAAGATTCTTGAAATAAACCTTTTAAAAGCTAGCCGTTTTCCTGATTCCCTGGGTCACTGTGTCCACTGGCCACCCGTTCTTGTGCCTCTTGTGAATTCTTACCTTCCTGAAGGATGTCTGTGCCAGCAAGTTTAAAATGCCAGAAGTGGCCTGTGTGAGGCTTCCTCAGGCCAGCACGGCAAACTCCCAGCCGTGCGGTTGGCGCATGTCCTAGAAGAGCTTCACAAGGTCTGAGGCCGGGGTGGCCCTGGGGCTGGTTTTTTAGGCTTCTTCTGGTTTGTGGGGAACCAACCTCATGCTTATGCTCCCACATGGCAAATGCTGGGAGGCTCGGGCACCCTCTCCTCGAAGGACAACCCTCTGGGATCAGGTCCTGCCCTGATGATCTTTCCTTCCTTTCTTCTGCCCTCACCACGGTGCAGGGCCAGAGGGGAGCAGTTCCTGGCTCTGGACTCTGAGGTCACTTCAGGTGGTTTCCAGTGGGGCTCCCGCATACAGCGCATGCGTCCAGCCCGTGAGCCATCTTCTGCCTCCCTGATGATCTTAACCTTATAGGCCCTACCCTCCAATACTTAAGTGTTGGGAATGCCGCTGGGGTCTATTAGTCCCGACACAAGGACTAATCACTTCTACCGAGATTATCTCTTATGTAAAACACTGGAGGGGGCTGATATAAAGTAATACATCTTAATTTCATGGGCTTCATGTAATCTAGATGGTACCCCCAAGGTCCTTCTTATTTATTATCTGCACCAGGGTAATTCTGAGTATCTTGTTCTCCGTATACTGAAAGGGTCACACTTGTCTGCTTGAGAGCAAACTAGTATGATCCTTCCTATAATCTTCCTATAGTTTCAATGTTGAATATTCTACCCACCCCTCTGAGAGAACCCCACAAAGTAATGAGAATATAGCGCTCTCCCGGCAGAGCCCGGCAAGCTGTCCGATGCGTGTTCGATATGCCAAAACCAGTAACAAAAATGTTTATTTTCCTGAACCCGAAGGCACGTGATAGGGTCCAATGGAAATGTTACTGGCGCCCGCCGAGCAAATCGATGAATAACGGGATTCAAGTGATCAAGTCTCAATGCAGCCAGGGTGGCAGTCTCCTGGTAAATTCTAACTGTCCCACGCTGGGTGCAGTGGGTATAAAGAGGAGCTGTGCCCAATCTAGAAAACATAGAAGCATTAGTAGATGTATAAGTCAGAAGTTATTCAGAGTCAAGGTGACTTATGTAACTGCCGCACCCTCTAGCAGTGTTTACATAGAAGAGAGATCTAATTAGAATGAACCTTAGCTTAAGTAAATTAAGCTCTGAGTGGGCAAAACAGCAAAGCTCCCAAACTAGCTAAACCTGTCATCCAACACTTAAGGATTAGGGTTATAACAGGATTTGGAGGCAAAAGGCACAATTCACTCCCAAAGTCTCTATCACTGTATCACTGTCTTCCCGTTGATCATTGATTTGCTCGAGCGGGCACCAGTAACATCCTCATACGTCCTGTCGCAAGCAAGTGTAGCTCAAGGTCATCTGATTGCTCCAGGGACAGGAAGACCCTCAAATCTTTCTTCAGGTCATAGAATTGAGGTCCATAATTGTTACTAGTTTTGGCATAACAAATATTCATGGGTAGCTTGCCAGGCTCTGCCGTGTAGGTTAACAACTATTATTAAAATAGCTTTTTTTTTTTTAGGTCACACCCAGTATGCTCAGGGGTTACTCTGCACTCAGAAATTACTCCTGGCAGTGCTCAGGGGACCATATGGGACTCTGGGAATCAAACCAGGTCTGCCAAGTGCAAGGCAAAAGCCCTACCTGCTGGCTTCCGGCCCTAAAGCAGTTTTTTTTGTTTAGTTTTTGGAGCACACCCAGCAGTGCTCAGGGGTTATTCCCAGTGCATAGCCCCAGGGTCACTCCCAGCAGTGCTTTAGGGAGCCATCAGGCGGCACCAGGCTTCCTGCATGCAGAGCAGGCGCTCCAGCGCTTTGTGCTGACTCTGGTCCCACTCTTTTATCTTTTCATACATATTCAACATTTACACAGCCAGAAGCTATGTGAGATGCCAGGAACCCTATATGAATAAGGCACTATATCAAGAATTTATAGTGTTCTTGAAAAAATTACAAACAAGTAATTCTAACAGTGTCAATATTATAATAGAAGAGTGTACAATGCCGAGTGTTATTAAGGACACAGAAAGGCTTCAGGAAGATGGAGTCTCAGTTGGCTGTGGAAAGATAAGGAGAAGAAGATCAGGATTTCAGAGGGATCACTGCGATGGGAGCACTAGGGGTGGTGAGAGGGAGGAGTCCTAGCTGCTGAAGCTGGAAGGGATCAATTGTTGATATTCGGTTTTTGTTTTTGGTCCACACCTTTGTTCAGTTCATTGAACTCCCAGTGGAAAGGGCAACGTCAGGGGACATCTCTGGGGCAGGAGTGTGGGCAGACAGCATGGCCTTGTAGCAATCCCCACAGCAGATAAGGAGACTGGGAAGGGTTAAGTAAGGCTCAAATAACCAGAATTAGCAACTCTGAGGGTGTTTTCTCCCATCAAGCTGTGATCATTCTCACGTGATCATGGTGGGCTCTGTGTGTTTCTCTTGCCTCCTGTCTGCCCCATCTCCCAGTTTTATTCATATTGTACTTGAATTTTAAAAAATTTTTCCTCCAAGTTTGGCGGGAGGAGAGATAGAGAGGAGAGAAAAGACATACAGAACCCGCCAAGTAGTTGAGGTATGGGAGGGGGGGAGGTGGGGACATTGGTGATGGGAGATGGGTTTGGGTGGAGGGATGGGTGTTGGAACACTGTAGAACTTAAACTCTATATGAGCATCTTTCAATTGTATGTCTAAAATGGTGTAATAAAATTTTGGGGAAAAAAATTTTTTCCTCCACCTGAGTTTTGAAATTTATTTATTAAA